>PVKA01001062.1:44735-145780 GCA_004027165.1 Ctenomys sociabilis | reverse complement strand
ACCACTATTACGTCCTCTTCCGGGAGTGCTGATCTTAAATCAAGTGTCATCAGTTCCACACCTAATCATTCCCTTGCACACGTGGATCCAACTTGCCTGGCTGTGCTTGCGCTCCTCGTTTCAGAGTTAACCACGTGCCCCCAGTGGGCCCTTCTCGCAGTCTCCTCCTTGGTTAAATTCAACATTACTAAATGTGTTAATGTTCCAAATGTTAAAAGTAAGAGATGATCTTCTAAATCTAAAGCGAATTCCCTGAGACATTTCTCTCCACGAGGAAATATTCAGCAAAGGGAAGGAAAAATTAAAATGAGTTCCATTTTTTTCCTTACTGCTGGAGAAACATAATTAAAATAATTTATACCTTATTAAGACATGAAAGCTTAATATTTGAGATCTAAAAAGTCTGTGTCCACACTAGATTTTCATTATGCTAAATTTTTCTTGACCTCTTGCTTTGGTTGTAACATTACAACCTGCTTAAGCAAGTAATGCAAAAACAAACCATTACTAGGATAAGAAAGAGGTCAATGATGCAATACTTTTTTTTATAAAAACGATTCGATATTTATAGAACATCTATTAGGTGAAAAAGATACAAGCTATTCCACCCTCCTAATTGTTGAAGTATAGATAGCCTTGCTATGCAAAACAATTTTGAAGGATAATTGAGATCCTAAGTTACGAAATTAACTTCAGGTTTAGATTAGTTTTACTTTTCTTTGTATTACTTGAATACAAAGAAAGATTCAGCAACTAAAGCCAGTGAGGGCAGTTTTGCAATAACTGGTAGAACTTAAGCATTATTTCAACTAAAGACACTCAAGAAGAATTCCTAGGTGCTTCAACAAGTGGTAAGAAGAATCAGAGAAGTGGGAAGGGAGGGGTGTTCTGAAGGTGACTGAGGTCCATGTTTTTCATGGTGATAAATTCTTAAAATTTAAGTATTCATCCTATATTGCAATCACACCTCATATACTTATTTGTCCAGTGTCCATACTTAACAAGGATAAAACTTGTGATTTTAGAGAAAGTGTAAAGATAGGCGTCAATGGAATTTGAATCTTGATCAGGGCAATTTAGGTATCTGTAAGTTTCTTAAGATATATGACATTATATGATACACAATACATCTGAAAGCAAGCAATAGGTGTAAAAATTTCTAGGACAAAATGTTATCTCTTCAAATCATAAGCAAATATTTACATTATAAATGTTGACCAAACCCACTCCAATGACTGTAATGCCTCTTTTTTTTTTTTTTTTTTTTTCTTCCAGTACCAGGGTTGGAATGCAGGGCCTGGTGCTTACCAGGCAAGCGCTTATTCTACTGAGCTATCTCCCCGGCCCGATACCTCATCTTTATTTACCAAGGTTGCCTTTCCTCTTCCTCTTCCACCTCCTCCCTCTCTCCATCCTTCTTTTTCTCTGATTTCTTCTTCTGAGATTATTTTAACCTATTTGTTAAAGTCTATCCTGCTTCTGCTATGGAGAGCCCACCCTCTTTGTTGGCAAGAACAACACTGCCATAAACCTGTGCCTGGAACACAAGCTCCCCCATGGGTGCTCTCCTTGGACAGGGGAGCAGCTCGTGAAACATGACTAGTTCTAAAAACTGAGTTACCTATGTGACAAGAATATTATTAAACTAAAATGAAGGCACAATGAATTTGGGAAAATTCTGTTGGAAAGCATCACATCCAATGCCAAATGATATTCTGTTTGCTCCACAAGTTGTGAACGTCTCCAAATTTTCCAACTCAGGAATTAAATGCTTGCACATCATATATTTAAACTCAATGTAATTTAAACACATTATGGGAAATATCATTGGAAATGTAAAGGCATACTTTATGGTAAAGAAATCTTAACCTTTAGTTGATTTAGAAAATCACCTTAAACTGTCAGGCATTCATAATGCTTTTGAGATTTTTCAGGATATTTCTCTAGTCATTTTTTGTTGGAGATACCATTCATAGTTTATAATTTTGAATTAAGGTTTTACTGCTTGACTGGTTATAAATATACCCTGCTATCCTCAACATGAATCATTTGATGTTATAAGAAATAACTATAAAATTTCCTTGGCTTTCTTAATTCTAATAGACAGTGCAGCATACTTTGGTAAATATTTATTGTTTTGTAGCCTTTCCTGAAAGAAATTTCCTCATACATGTACTACCATATTATTTATTCTACTATATAAGATGGGTATGATATAAACCTGGTTTTACTTAAGACACAAATATAGTATATTGGGCAGACACAGAAATACTCTGCATTATTTTTTCAGCTGCAATATATGGTAACATTTGGCAGCTGTGATCTTATTATTTAATTTGAGAAATAGCAAACATTTCTACTGCCTTAGCTTGACTTGAAATTACTGTCTCATCTAATTTTATATACTCTAAAGAAAGAGTCATAAAAATGGCTAGCCCACCCAAAATGAATAATACAGTTTTTTGGCATTTTTTTCCTGGAAAAGTCTTCAAATAATACAAGACATTAAAGAAATGGATTCTGAGAGCTTTCAACTTTATACTTCTTTGGAACATACATAGTGACCTATATGCCGTTCTCAATAAGTATTTTTAGACTCAAATAAATATCATTATAACTACTGAATCTTCCAAACAGGTATCTTAAAGGCCTCACTTTGCCCTTAATGTTCAGAAATAGGACTCTTGCCTAAGATTTTCTTGCATCTATGCTATTATTGCTCAAGATTCCTAATCTTCCCCAAAATTTGCTCATGACTCTTATGGAAACAGTAGATTAAAGACATTGCAATACCTCAGAATTGCAGCAACTGACTCAGAATACTAGCTCTTCTCTAATAGTTCTCCTGAAATTCAGTCATGTACATCTATAGAATTTTCTAGTTTTATTGTTATGAGGCTTTTTGTTTCTGGAATCTTTTGCTTTTAAGTAAACCTACCACCTAGTTCTCTACCCACTTAAATATTAAACTTGTCAAAAACTCTTACAGCGTTTTATAACCCATTCTTCTGTGGCTACCATTCTATACTTCTGTTCCAAATGGTTCCTTCTTTTAAACAGTTGAGCTGGTGAACAATATTATAATCAACATGCAGAACTTTTCTTATTCAAATAGAGGTTAACTGAAATATCTTATGTATAGAGAATGGTAATAACTTAATGTGAGAAAATACATGTGAACCCCATAACATAGGACCCAACATAGAAAATATCCAGTAAGTGTTTAATATTACTCTATCCTTTTCCTACTCATCCCTGTCAACATTTATAATAACAACTTCAAGGAATAAAAATTTGAAATTCCTTTTGAGTCAGAAAATAAGATGGGATTACATTTAATACAATGTAATTTTGTATATTTAGGTTTTACTTAAAACTATTTAAGAATCCATTTCCAGAGTTGTTAAGATGAAAACAAATCCCAGCACATCATTTGGTTCGGTGGCCACAGAGACAAGCCTTTACTTCCCTACAATAGACTTAGCTATTCCCAGAAAATTAAAGAATTTTATTCTCCAGTCATACCACAGTGTACTGGAAATGCTACATTTTCTCATGCCACATTGTGTGAGTTACTGTCCTCAACTGGGTTCTGATTATCCTTGCTCAGAACTCCTGTTTTTTGGGTCCTGATTCATGTTCAAGCCCCTTTTCTCTATAGTGAGTTCATCTAAGCACTGGTTTCTGTTGCTGAGACTGAATAATTCTTTTTCTGAAAATGCCTCCACTGTCTGAACTGAGTTTTCAGCTATCTTTGAGCAGTCCTGCTGCTGATCTAGCTCTTGCTCCCTTTTGCTCCACCTCTCCCTTACCTGGCCCCATGGAACTCTCATCTTCATTCACTTCTACACTTCCATCAGCACTCAGTTCAGAATCCAACTGACTCACAAGCTTTTTCCATTTTAGTAAAGCTATGTGGAGGCCTTGGGGTGTTTTTAAAGGTATAGATGTATACTTGGTTCTTCCTGAGCACTTCTTCCCCATCAAAAATAGGTTGACAGCTTACATACAATCATAATATGTTCACATATATTTAACTTAGTTTTTATAAGATTACCCTAAATGTAGGGACCATATCATACATTCCTAAATTTCCTCCATAGCTCAAACACATGGACCACATAACAAATTAAACATATTTTCAATGAGTAACCAAAAAATGCTTCTCCATGACCAAATGCCCAAGTCTATAGATGAGATGGCAGCTATTAACCATCTCCCATTCATTTACTGCCTTTCAATCACCACCACAATTCCATTCCCCCCCCCCCCCGGAGGACCAGTAAAGATTACCAGATGTATAGGATTCTGGTATTTTCTACTGGCACACAAGGTATTAAACAGTCTTTTCTCTAGATTTTGCATGCTCTGATGTAGCCTTTTGGTTTTTATTTCTGTACTAGGTGGTAGTGCCACATCTGGCAGTGCTTAATTTACTCGTCCTAGTCATTGGTAACAGAGCCACATCTTGATCACCAGCTTATTAGTTTATCCAAAGGCCTCTTGGCACCAAAGCCCAGTTTGGAATAACTACAAGGCTAAAGGCTGACTACAGCACATCACTCTCTGCATGGAGAGGACTGCTGGCCACAAGCTACTAACAGGGATGACAACCTCTCAGTCATGAGTTTGCCTTTGTAGACAGGAAGTCTCTATACAGTTTTCACTCACAAGCAACTGAGAACTTTGGATCTTTGTTTATTATTTTCTAGGCCACAAACAATTTGAAGTAAGATGAACCCAAGTATTAATGATCAAGGGAACCATGGAATTAGGAAACAGGATGCTAAAGTGGAGTAATTTAAAATGGCATGAAGTCTCTGGATAAGATCAAAGTTCCCTTTTTGGTTTAGACCACTTCTGGGGAGGGAAATGGCAGCTCACTGTGGTCAATATTTATTGTCTGCACAAGCCTGAGACAGTTCTTATCTGTGGTCTCTTGGTGTGAAACCATTCGAAACAGACTTAGGTTACCCAAGAAAATGCTGGGCAGAGTAGATAGCAGGGCAGTGCGACAGCATGCAGGTTGGTAGTCTCGTAAGGATTGTGAGGATTAGATACAGGTGGTATCAATTTGCAGTAAGAATGCTGATTCTAGCTCATATTTCTGAATTGGAAAATAATTTCTAGAATTTTTCTGAGTTCAAGGAGTGGCTTGTTTCTTTAAACATTGGGACCTTATATCTTAGAAGTTAATGCCTCCTCAGCAAATTTAATCTAAAACTTTGTATGCAAACATTTTATTCCTTCATTTAGTCAGCTATAGTTGTTTAAATTTTATTCAATTGCTTTTAAGATGATTGTATATACTGTGTATAGGAATGCATTCCATAACTTTTTGTCTTATTTTAGTGATTTTATTTCACAAAAAGTAGACATTATGCACATCCTGAGGAAACAAAGTACCTTAGTTGTAAAAACTAAACTGCAGGTAAGATATAGGGAGATATGATGTTTTAATATTCATAGAGATGTTAATGGCCTACTAAAATCCACACTCAGTTTGATGTTCATCAAATTCTACAAGACAATAACAAGTGTGGATGATGTCCATGTCATAGTTTTGGATTTTATTAAAATATAATGTCTAAACTTAAGGGCTTAAATTTTCTACAAAATAGATAAATCACTTTATTTTATAAATAAGCTTAGATATGCCAGGCTTCATAGCTGTGAGATCGGCCATTCCCTCATCCTAAATGAGTTTTCCTTCTCAATGAAAGAATGAAAAGTGATAGTTGTACCATGCAAACATGGAAGCTGGGGCCACAGAGATAGCTCAGTGGTCTAATTGCCTGTCTAGGCAAAAACAAGGACCCAGGTTCAATCCCTGGTACCACATGCCATGTAGGCCCCTGAACACCAGGTGCACCATGCTGACCCTGAAACCGGGTGTGGGGTGCACACCTGTAATCCCAGTGCTGGGGAGGCTGAGACAGGAGGATCACTATGAGTCTAAGCTGTGGAATGAGATCTTGTACCAAATACACAAAATTAAAAGGAAGCTAATCATTTGAGACTTAGGAAAGTAAAGAGAATAAAAAGATAACAAAATAGAAATCTGTTTAATAATCAGTTGTAGGGTCTCACCCCCCCATCATGATTTTTTAAGAGTATTATAGAATATTTTGAAAAGAGTGAAGCAGCCTCACTATTCTGATTCACCCCCCATTTTATACAATCTGCTAAGACAGCTAGAAGGCATTAGAGATGAAAAATGACTAAGCCGGTTTTTAACTGTATTCTTTTTCTCTTGTAAGGCTGTATCCATGTGATTATTTTTCAGTCCTGTGCTTGAATTTTCGGTCATTTGAAATGTAGGGCTTCTTCCAGCATAATCTGTCTTGGGAATCAAGAGGATATTTGGGAAACTGACATGCCTCGCACAAAGGCATGCGTGGCATCTTATTAGGGCACAGATTTCACTCTTGACATAGGAAACCGCCTGGGAATCTCCTATCATCACTTAATGAGCGACAAACAACCAGGGCAAGGAACACTACTGCGCTCCTTATTAACCATCCAGGGTCACTTGGTTACTAGGATATCATCGGGAAGAGCAGATATCCAAGAGGCCTGCAACGTCAAGTACACTCAGGCTCGCTTGCCTGGACAAATCCCCAGACGAAAATGTATAGTTCAGCTACTTGGATGCCGCGTAAGGAGCTATTAGCCAGCTGGGCAGAGTGAGTGACATTTGGTGAGGGGGGAGGTGGGCACAGTGCTCCAGGCAATCTGGCTTTCATCTTCCCTAGTCTTTATTTGGCAAATTTAGACACCATTCCTCACGACTCCCCCTCCTATCTGAAGCAGTCAACTCAGGGTGAGATGATTTATTGTAAATTTCACACAGTGTTACTTAAAGAGACTTCCAAGTGAAACAGATCCCCTGGAAAACATGCCCAGGTCAAAGAGGAACAGGGCAGGACAGCACCGACTCTGACCTGGCTTGACTGACCTCGACCACTTCTGGCTTCCTCATGGTGCTGAGATCTTTCTTTTCACTTTTCGATGAGCCCGAATTGAGTTACAACCTCTTTAGATAGAGGAAAGAGAGGAACATGAGATAGAAGCTCCATTTTCCTCAATAAGCAGAGGAGTTCTGAGGAGTGGACAGAAGAAAAGCATTCAGCCATTCTCTTTGTGTGCTGCTTCTATTTAGGGGAAGGTTAGGGCTTCTTCATCCGATAAGCCTGGTGAACAGAGCACCTATTCCCAGAGGCCTCTTCGGTTTTTAGCTTTCTTTGTTTCCCTCCATGTCTGACCTGCTTTATTCAGGTCAGAGTCAAGGAATTAGCCCTTAGGAATTCTGAGGTCCAGCAGAGTCTGAAGGAGACTCAGACAGGCACACAGATCACTGGGGGGCTCCCCCGTTCCCTGCTGCCTCCGATTTTCTTTGCACTTCAGCCTGGATCCTAAGTAGGGCGTGTGATGAGGACAGGGAGGCTACCACTTGAAGGTGGTAATGGAATGGTTGCATTTGTTCCACTTCCTATGTTCTTTACATTCGCAAGATCATTATCATGAAAACGGAATCGTGCTGTGCCATTTCCTGTTCTTGTTACAATCTTGATCGTGACGACAAGGGACTACATTCTAAAGCCTGGTGTTATATTTGTTTTCAATAAGTGGCGTGCGGTCTTACTTTCCTTGCTGCATGGTGTTTTCTGCAGAAAAGCAAAAGTAGCACAGTCCAAGAATTGGAATGATGGTAAGCAGAAGGCCGGACAGCACCAGGGAGGGGCCAGCCATCCTCTTCCCTCCCTAACCCAACATAACCCCCTAGAACTTTCCTAAGAGGCTCTGACTTGCCTCTACACCCTCCACGTAGATTTCAGGTTTGCATTTTTCTCATCCGTGCCTCTTTACAGCCCAGATGACACTCCTATTGACAGTCAGATTGGATCACATAAGGGGCAAGACAGAGCAGTTTCCAATTATCATCAAAGAATTTCCCTGCTATTACTATGCTGAGACTTCAGGCTGTTGATACAGATGAGATCAAAAATAGAACATTGTATAATAAGAACCTTTGCTTCCTGGCATGAACTAGAATCAGAATAGCTAATGGTACAACACTTTCAAGCTCTCCTCTTTTAAAAGTAGGTTTAGTTCTTATGAAAGCTGCTGAGTTGACAGCTTGGGATACTATGGGATAGGAAAAAGAAATGGTAAGCTTGCCCTCCCTACTTTTCCAAGTCTAACTGCAGCTTGCCCTGGAGGGAATGTCTCAGGAAGAAAGAAGTTAGTTCTTTCTCCAAATACTTTTAATCTTTGAATTCACAAATAGGAGCATTATCCAAGCTGATTAGGAGGAGTATTTCAAGGTGGGGCTGTGTTTCCTCTCAGATCAAAGTTCAAATTGACAGATCGTGTCATTCAGGCAACTGCAAAACCACCCAGTGCGAGCCAGCTTTGAAATCCTGTATCTTCTCAAGAATGAATTCCAGGGCTATACAAGTGAGTTTTGCAACACATTATGTGTGGTTGAAGTTCCAAGAACTGTCTTTAGCAGAAGATCGGGCAGAGCACTTGCTTCATGACCACCGCTTGTGAAGCAGCGGTCCTTGCTGATGCTGAGCCAACTGTATTTCAGTAGAGCTGAGAGCGGTGGTTTGGGAGGAACTAAGGTGGGGGTGACAAGGGGACCCGAGCCTTTCAGAACTTAGCAGAGCAGGACTAAAATTTCCATCCCCCCTCCTTACACAGGACTTACGTGATGTTCCACAGTGTTGGGACAGGGACCCACTAATGCATTGCAAGGGAGTTTTGAAATTCTGTACACATTGTGCTTGAACTCATGAACTCGCCCTTAGAGGAAATTTTCAAGATCTGTAGCATCCAACAGTTTGAGGGCTTCTGCTTTAGGCACTTAACTCTTTTCTTTTATTTATTTATTTTTTTGTGGTGGAACTGGGGATCGAACTCAGGCCCTTGTGCTTGCCAGGAAAGCGCTTATTCCACTGAGCCATCTCTCTAGCCCCTACTTAAGTCTTTTCTCACTCTTCTTCAGTTCTGGAACCATGTCAACAGTCTCACTGAGAAAACAGAGGAAAAAAGATCAGTAGATAATAAGATGTAAGCTGATTTCTCACAACCTTCAGCAGGTTTGATCCCTTTCTTCTTTAGGCTGTTTTCTTGTTTGCTAAGTGTATATGTAATCTTTGAGTTTGAAGGATTCTGTTTTTCTTTAAATGACAGGAGAATATGTAGAGTGTATTTGATGTCTACAGTAATATCTCATCAATGTAAACCGTAAAAATGGAAGCAGGGTAATGCTTATCAACTAGCAGTTTTCACCATAAACAAAGGAGTTAGGGGGCTGCTTTTCTTTTGAGACACAGTCTCACTATGTCACTCAGACTGGCCTTGAATTCAGCGATCTTCCTGCCTCAGCTTCTTGAATGCTGGCTGGGATTAGAGTCAGGCACCACCATGCCCAGCCTAGAAAGGATTCTCAATACTATCCTTTTTAAAAAAGAGGAAACTAAGAAAATATCACTCAATTGGTAAAGGATGAAAATCTATTATCAAATATAGCAGTTGCCTCTCAGGAGCAATCCTGAATGCCAGTGCAAACATGACTACTTTACATGCTCTTATTTTAAAAATTAAAAAAGAAAGAGGCTAAAAGAGAGCAGCTCCTTCTTTGCCTCTGAATATTGTTCTGGGGAGTTCATAAGGTCAGGAACTTGACACTGGTTTCGAGTAGAAGCTAGTCAAGCAGGATTTTTTTGCCCTCTGGACACATGGTTAGCCTACTTCAGGAATTCTGAATAATTATTGCTGTTCTCTGCAGCCTGGAGAAAATTTACCTTTCACAAAACAAAGAGCTTGTGGCATTAACTTAATCTCATTGTCTGAGTGCACAGAAATCAGTTTTGCTCTGCAGTTATTATTGTTCCTGATTTATGAGCGGGAGAACTATTTTATCTCATTCCTTCTAGGGTCTTTGTGAAAATGGGGCACTTACGGCATCTCTCAGCGCATGATGTAATGCCCACCCCCTGCACTTCCCAGAAGGCAGCCAGAGCAACAGGCTGCACTGGCCAGAATGACCCACGTTGCTTTCCTCCAAGGGGCACAGTGGCAGCAATTATATGCCTGCAGCTAGGACCCTCAAGAGTTTTGAGGTTCCTTATTTTTATCTGATCAGACTTAATTGTAAATATCCATGAGTTATCCAAACTCTTTGTAGCTTCATAAGTCAGTAGTCTGTATTGTCATTGCTGTAAGTGGTTAAATAAACTAAATTCTTCTGCAGTCAAGTTTATGAACAAATTAGCATCTAAGTTGACTTGGAAGGGGACATGGAATTGCTAGCCTTGCTATTTCCACCAGAAAAACAAGGTTCCTTTCACTTTTAACTCCCTCTCTCTGTCCCTTGGTGATTTCTATTGTTTTGGAATCATTCTCTATCTGCATAACAAGTACTCTTAACCATATGGGATTACTGTTCCAAATTCCCAAGGAACAGAGGGTAGCTGTGAATATTTTGTGTGTCTCAATATTATTGTCTTTTTTATGTTATTCTTTATTTTTTTATTTTATTGAAGTGCAAATATCAATGAGACAGTTTTAAGACACATTAACAGGACAGATTTAATAAATTAATACATTGGAAACTGTTTTCATAATGTTTTGGTATCATACAAGGTGCATACATGATATTATACTTACAGACATTATTATAGCATATGTCTCTTATCACTAAATTAAGAGAGTGCAGTTGTTTACTTATCTTATTATTTATGCCTGAATTATATCACGGATTCAATAATTAATACTTCCTACCTTGTTATTTTACTAGTGGTTATCCATAGTACTAGAAGTAGACGTAATATCTTGTCCAACTACTATTAGTGCAAATCTTGCTTCTCATAGAATTATGCAGGAGCACAGCCTATTTACCCTAACTGTACTGTTTATACACACACATCATGATTCTTCCTTTCTGTACCCTTTTTTGTCTAGACCTGTCAAAGATGGGTACTCCACTGTCATTAAACCAATTTAGGTGCCTGAACTCAGTGACACAATCCAACACAGTCCAGCATTCCACAACAATAGTGAGTTATCTGAAGAAGTTGACTGTAGCCATTTACAGTTCAACTTTTTATTAGGGCCCCGCATTGTATACCTCATTTTTATACTTTCCTGCTGAATGGTTAAGACCGAGATAGAGCAAGACCTATATACCAAAACATGTAGCTTTTGTTTCTGATGAGGTCAGTGAAGTCCCCTCAGGGTTTGTCTTGTAATCCTGTACCTTACTCTGTAGATCCTTTGTCTGTGTGATCCATGCGGATGAGTCACAGCCAATGCTTGACCAGTTTGCTCTCTGTGAGAGCCTGAGAGAAAGTTTTCTCTCCATGTGACTCTCCCCAGGTACACTATAGATCATTGATCTCCTTGCTCTGTGGCTCCATAATCTCCTTGTTCAGAAAATTTGGGGCACAATTGAGTTTCATAATGTTACAGTACAGGTTCATCTAGGTCCTGAGTCTTCGCTGACCTTGAAAGGCTAGGGCCACAATGTTGGCTGGCCTTGTGGCTCTTCTATTTCTCCAATTTTGATCTGTGAACTTAGGTTGTTAACCATCCAGAACAAAAGCTGATTAGTACCCTGCAGCATATCCATTCACTTTGCCCTATCTGACTCAATTGTTTTTAGTTGTTGTACATTACTACTTGTATTTCTTCTTTTCACTTGTTATACTAGAGAGACTATACAATATTTGCACATGTGTGTCTGGTTTATTTCACTTACGAGTATATGTTCAAGTGGCATCCGCTTCAATATAAATGCTTCAAGTTTATCATTCTTAATAGTGAGTAATACTCCATTATATAGAAATACCACATCTTTTTCAACCACTCCTCATGTGATGGACATCTTGGTTGTTTCCAAGATTTTGCTATCACAAATTGTGCTGCTATAAACATAGGTACACATATATCACTATGATATAATGTTTTCAGCTCCTCTGGGAAAAATTCCCAGTAGGAGGATAACTGGCTTAAATGGGATTTCCAGTCTTACTCTTTTGAGGAGTCTCCACACTGACCTCCACAATGGTTGTACCAGTCTACATTCTCACCAACAGTGGAGAAGTGTTCCCTTTTCCCCACAACCTCTCCAACATTTGTTGTTGGTTGATTTCCTTATGATAGCCATTCTTTCTGGAGTGAGATGGTATCTCAGTGTTGTTTTTATTTGCATTTCACAGATGGCTATCGATGTGGAGCATTTTTTCCTATATTTATTCACTTCTTTAATTTTGTTCTCTGAGAAGTGTGTATTAATCTCAGATGCCCATTTCTGAATTGGGTCTTTAAATTTGAGGGCCCTGTTATATCTTAGTTCTTTACATATTCTAGACAGCAGACCTTTGTCTGATTGTTTATTAGTTAGGATTTTTTTCAAAATTTGTGGGGTGTCTGTTCACTGTGTTGACAATTTCTTTTGACGTGCAGAAACTCTTCAAGAAGAGTTGATCCCAGTTGTTGATTCTTTCAAGTGTTTCCCATGCAAATATATGTTTGTTCATGAACTCTTTACCTACCTTTAATGACGCCAGAGATTACTAGACTAATTTTCACCAAGAATACCCTGAGCAATTGACATCTGAGGAATTATGGCACTTACAATAGTAAGCCCATTGATTTTGAGAAAGAATATATTCTTTTCCATAGGCACTGTATTAATTAAAAAACTGAATGCATATACTTTGAACCTTGAACTACAACACGTAGATCTTGTCTTTTTTTTTTTTTTTTTTAATCTGTGAAGCCTTTTCAGTTTGGAAGGGTGATGTGTGTGTGTGTGCATGTGCGTGTGTGTGTACTTTCTTTTAAAAATAATCTGGCATCATATAGTTTGTCTTTCAACCCAAGTAAGGCTTACAGTGTGAATCCCTGAACTTTTACACAACCTTTGCTATTGACCTTGTGTTCAGTTAAGTAGTGTTTTATATTTTCCAGTGGTTTAACGCACGTTCATTGTTTGCTTTAATTTCAACACTGAAAAAGGATTTTCAGGTTATGGAAACAATAGCTTGGTTCTGTAATCTTACACAAACTGCCTTTGCACCTAATCACACAAGCCTCTCAGTTGGACCTTTATATCATGATGCCGAAGACACAAGAGAAAAATAGTTTTAATGACATTTACTTATTTACCAAGTATTTGGGGCTCATTGGGTAAAACCAAATACCTACAAGAAAACAGTATTTAAATATGTGATCTGAGCAGACTTCTGAGATGTGACCGTGAAGCTGGAGGCTGAGTTCCTACTTTAGAATATTACGCCTCAGGTTATGTTGAATCACATGAATTAGGTGGCCCCAAACTGAAGATTTAGGGATCCTTGCTTCATTCAGATTTGAGTATTCACATTTTTTACACTGTATTGGAGGAAAACACTTCACATCAGATCTGCCCTCTTAAAAATATTTAAAATGTATAACACAGTCCCAGTCAGTGTGACATAATGCTGGATAGAATCTCTCTTTTTTCCTCTTAACTAACAAACTTCATTCATAACTGTTGAATAATTTTCCATTTTCTCTACTCCTTGGCTTTTGACAGCTGCCATTCTTTCTGTTTCCATGGCTTTGCTACTTGGAGATATCTCATTTGTCACCCTATGACTGGTTTATTTTGCTTAGTTTCATGCCCATGAAACTCCTCCACAACATTGCTTGTGGCAGAATTTTCTTCCTTTTTGAGGCTGAATAGTATTCCATTCTATGTGAATGCCACATTTTCCTTATCCATTCATTTGTTGATAAGTATTTAGCTGTTTTCTACATCTTGGTTGCTGTGCATAATACTGTAATGAACATGGGAGGGGAAATTTCCTTTGAAGACATTGATTCAGCCCTGGGATGGTAGGATACATCTATGATCGAGGAGGTTAATGCAAGAAGATAGCAAGTTTGAGGCCAGCACATGCACCTTATCAGGGCCCTATAGGAAAGGAATTTTTTTTTTTTTTTAATTAAAGGCCTGGGGATAGGTCTCAGCAGTAGGTGCTCTCTGAGAAAGCACCTTAGGGCCGGCAAGGTAACTCAGCAGACTGAACACTTGCTTAGGTAAGTGTAGGAACGAGGGTTTGATCTCTGGCACCCCATGCCGTGCAGGCCCCGCCCCAGTCATGCTGGTGTGGCTCATGCCTGTAGTGTCAGCCCTGGGGAGGCTAAAAGCAGGAGGATCTGCAATCATATGGGTTATATTATTTTTTTGAGATATCTCCATCCTTTTTCTACAGTGGTTATAACATTTTATGATACTGCCAATAATACACAAGAGTACAGTTGCCAAGATCTGTTATTGTTTAAGTAACAGCTATCCTACACGTATGATGGCTCACTGTGATTTTAATTAGAATACCTGATTACTAATGGGTGAGTGTCTTTTTATATACCTATTGCCACGTTATGTCTTCTTTGGAAAAATGTCCTCAAACCATTTTTAACTGGATTTACTTTCTTTTTCTTTAGTAAGGTATAGTAAGGTATTGTTTTGCTTTGACATTCACTATGATATCTTCTAGTTTAATGATTTTTTTATACATTTAAAATACTTTCATTGCTGCCACATAAATGAACACTGGAAAGAATTTTTCTTGGCTCAAAAGCAATTTTGCCATTAGAGGCATCATAAGATAAAGTCCCGTGCTAATTTTCGTAATTTTTACATAATCGCCTTAACTCTTCTATCCTGGTTGTCATCACCCCACAAACATTATAACCCTCTTTTATAAACCACATAACCCTCTTGTGCTAGGTAGGGAGAGATGCTACTCGTGGCTTAGCAAACCCTTTGCACCAGCTGCAGGGTGTGTAGCTGGCTGACAGCCTCCATCCGCAGCACCCCTGGGATCCACTACAGCCTGTAATCTAAGGCTGGGATTCCCCCAGGCAACCAGCAGCCAGTGACTGAGCACAGCAAGGCCTTCATTCCAGCTGCTGTGCTTTGTGAAGGACACTTTACCTACAGTGACAGCAGGGCTAGCTGACTGAGCTGTGAAGATTTTCTCAGAGGTGTACTACTGTGAGAATCCTTGCCTGAGAGATACACTTGCAAGTTCGCAGGTGTAAGACCTGGGTCAGGGTTCTAAGGCTTCCCCTGCCTATTTCTGCTTCTTCTCTCTATTATTATTAATTATTATTATTATTATTATTATTATTATTATTGTATTCAGTACAGGTCTACAGGGTCTCTCTACACAGATCAGACTCATAGTGATCCTCCTGTTTTCAACTCCCAAGCCCTGAGATTATAGCTACGCACCACCGGGCCCAGTCTCAATCACAGTCTCAGCACGCCCTGGGGATGGGGACAGTAGGCTATGCTAGGGATCAAACCCTGGCTCCTGTGTCTAAGCAGGCAGTTTAATCCACTGAGCTGTCTGGCAGGCTCTTCTCCATTGTCTTTGAAAATCAGTGTTCTGCTAAATCTCATGTGTTTCTCTCTCCACCTTGAGCCTGCTTCCCAGAGCACCTGAAATCTTACCTCTCAAATCCCCATCTTCCTTTCCAGATGTAGCATATTCCTTTTTCTGCTATATGACAGAACTTCCAACAAGCTGTCTAAAGCTGTAGTTCTGCTTCCTACTTTGCATCCACTTGTAAACTGCTATTTGTCCTTTTACTATATTAGCAGTGCTGTGCTGAAAAAAGCTATTAACATAGTATTATAATGAACTATAATGAATTCAGTGGGTATCTTTCTACCTTTTTGTCTCTCAGTGACTCTTGAATTTTGTAAAGGGGATAGAAAAATCTTCACTCGCAAGTTAGTCAATTATCATGTCCTAGTTAAGAAAATCACCTTTGGAAAAATATTTTGGGGCCAGTAATATAGCTCATCAGACCAGTGCCTGCCTAGGCAAGAGCAGGGTCTGAGATTCGATCCCCAGCACCACAGGTTGTGCTGGCCCCATCCTTGGGTATGCTGAGCTGGCCCCCAAGACTGGGTGTGGTGGTACATACCTATAATTCCAGTGCTGGGGAGATTGAAAACAGGAGGATCACTATGAGTCTGAGATGCATAGCAAGACCGTGTACCAAATACATTGAAAAAAAGAAAAGGGAAAAAAAATTTTGTCAGCTACTCCTCCGACTGAAGATGTAGCTGTATAGCAACCTTATACAAGAAGTTTGATGAAATTAAATCACCTAAAATGAAAGACACAGTCAAGAAATATGCTAGAGACTTGAACAGACACTTCACAGAGGAAGAAATACAAAGGGTCAACAGATACATGAAAAAATGTTCAACATCTCTGGTCATTAGAAAAATGCAGATTAAAACAATGCTAGGATTCCAGCTTACTCTGGAAAGAATGGCCATCTGTAGGAAATCAAATAGTAACAAATGCTGTGGCTGTGGTAAATAAAGAAACCAGATCTGCTGCATTGCTGGTGGAAATGTAAACTAGCTCACCATTATAGAAATCAGTATGGACACTTCTTAAAGAACTGAAATCAGAAATGCCATGTCACTTAGCTCTCCCCCTGCTAGAAATCTTCCCCCGAGAGCTTAAGTCATCATACACATAAAATAACTATATTTACAGCAGCACATTATAGGTAAATCCTGGAAATGACCTGAATACCGATGGATTAATGACTGGATAAACAAAATGCATTATCTCTATATAATAGAATACTACTCAGTCATAAAGAATGATATATTTGAGGCATTGGTAGGAAAATGGATACACCTGAAAAATACAATGTTGGATGAAATAAGTAAAAACGTTTAAATATCATCTTATCTCCCATTTGAGTGAGGCAAAGAACAAAGAAAATTATAAAAGATGGATAGGAAAGGATAAGGGGACAGATTGTATCCAAAAGGGAAGAAGGGTGGGCACAGGGTATAGGGAAGTGAGGGGAATAAAGATGTCTCAAAGGCAGGCTCCTAAGATGCCAGCAGTGTCAATAGTACGTACCGTCACATGTACTGGGATTACTGTTAAGATAAACAGCATCAACAAGTATGCTGAGGGGGATGGGAGAACCAGGGGAGGAGCAGGGAGAGATAGAGGAAAGGAAAGCGATCAGAAAAAAGAGCTGTAATAAGGACATGTAATCACTCCTCAAAATGGCTGTAAATTGCATGAATCACAAACATGTATGAAAAAAATAGAAATAAAAAAATTAACATAACATCTGGCTTGAGAAAGGTTTGATCATAATTTCATATCTGCCACCTATAATGTATAATGTTGGGAAAATTTGTTAACTTCACTGTGCCTCGGTTGCCATGTCTCTAAAATGGGTGTAGTAGTACAACCAACCTCTTGAAATTGAATGATGTGAATTTAAGGCAATCAAAGCATCTGGCACAGCAATTGTCAGTCATTATTATTTGGCCACATATTATTTTTTTTCTCTTACTTACCTAATTGTCCTGTTCCCCACTATTTTCACTAGTTGTTTCTTTTTGTTTGTGTGAGACAGGGTATCACTGTGCAGTTCAGGCTAGCTTGAAACTCACTATGTAGCCCAGGCTGGCTTTGAACTCATGGTGCTCCTCCTCAGCCTTCCAAGGGCTAGGATCACCGATGTCCACCACCACTCCTGGATCACTAGGTCTTTCTCATAAATGAGGTCTCTAAATTGTTGGAGTTCTCCAGACCTTGATCAGCTGGCTCTTTCTATGGCCACACTTTACCCAGCCCAGAGAACTGTTACTACCTAGATACTCTTATCTGTGACCTTGACCAACTTCAAAAGCATATTGACATACATACTTTGATACTGCAAGTATACCAAGCTTTATATATTAAAAGCAGAATTTGTTTTTAAAACTTATTTTATAGAAAAAAGTAAAACAACAAGCACAAGGACCAGGGTTCGATCCTCAGTTCTGCACACCACACTGGTTCTGCGCTCAGGGCATGGCTATTGAGTCTGCTCGCAGGTGGTGTGCACAACTGTAAGCCCAGTGCTGTGGAGGTGGAAAGCAGGAGGATCACTGTGAGTCAGCACTGCATAGTGAGATGCTGTCGCAAATACATAAATGAAAATAAAATAGTGAAAGGAAATTTCATAACAAAATAACAGTATTTAATTGTCACACTTAATACATTGCAGATTGTTTTCCTTATTTATTTATTTATTTTGTTTATTTTATTGAAGTACAAATGTCAATCAGACAGTTTCAAGACACCTTAACCATACAGATTCGATAAATTAATACATTGCAAACTGTTTTCATAACGTTTTGGTATTGTACAAGGTGATACATGATATTATATTTACACATATTATTTTAGCAGATATCTCTTATCAGTGAATTAAGAGTGTAGCTGCTTACTTATCTTATTTTTTTATACCTGAATTATATAAAAAATTGCAGATTGTCTTCTTTAATGTAGGTACTCAGAGTACGAATATGGGTACAAAAAAATCCTGCAATCAGTAGAACAAACCTTCCTTTTCAATGAACTAGTAGGCTCTATAAAAGTAGAATTCTCAGTAACTCCCCATCTCCAATGCTTGTGCTAAAATTTGCCTGCTCTGTCATGCTTTAGGTGTAGAATGCTCCCCCCCAAGCCTCATGTTTTCAGAGATGGAGCTTTTGGAAGGTGATTGGGTCATGAGCACATAGCTGACTTGACACTATAAGGTGGGGTCTGGCTGCAGGTAGGTCCCTGGGGCTGACGCTGACACGTCTTCCTCGCTATCTCCTCCCTCCCCTCTCTGCTTCCAGGCTACCATGACGTGAGCAGCCCTCCTTAGCTATGCTCCTGGCTATGCCATTTCTTCCTTGGAGCTAGCTGAGAGTGGGCTGAAACCTTTGAGTCTTTAAGTCCGCATCATCCGCTTTTACCTTTTGGGTGCTGGGTATTTTGCCTCAGTCATGAGGGAATAGCTAAGTCAGATTTCGATACAGGGACTGGGGTTGTTGCCGTGATGATGCCTGACTATATGGTTCAGAAGTCTTTGGCAGGGGCTTATGGGAGGAGCTTTGAAAGGTTTGGAGATGCCAGTGAGAGCTCTAGAATGACTTAGGTCAAGTTGATAGGAGATTAGGGTTTGACCTCAAAGACCAGGATGGTAAAAGACATGTACACAGTAGAGGCCAGACTTACAGGGTTGCAGCTGGGAACAAGGATGCTTTTGACAGCTGAACCTTAAGCCAGGTATGCTATGCTGTAGAAGAAAATTGATTTACATTTTACCATGTCTTCAAACTTGCAGAAAACTGAGATTAAGGATGGTGTATGAATTCATCTTCTGGAAGACTTTTGAAGACAGCCTGATGTTCAGGCTTTGTTATGAATGCAGCTGGTGGCTTTTAGCCAGATCTACAGTAAGAAACAAGAGCAAAAGTCTTGCTTTAAAAGTTTTCTAGATCATGAGAAGTGAGGCAGCTCAAAGCTGAGACAAAGGTGAGCACATTTGCCAAACAGTAACATTAGAAAGAAAAAAAAAAAGTCAAGCCCACTGCATCAGGACAACAGGATATATGACTGGAGGACATCTCAGGAATCAGCAGCACCCCACTGGTTTGAGATACAGAATGGTAAGCTCCTTAGAAGACTGTTGGGAGAACAGATCCCCAGGGTGCCCTGCAGGAGAACAGCTGCCTAGTGGAAAGGCTCCTTAGGATTCACTCCACAAGGCTCAGTCAACGCGTACACTCAGACACCCTCGCAGCCCTGGTACGAGAGCGCCTGGACACTGCTTGGTGCGGCGGCAGGCCTGGGCCTTACGCCTGTAGAGTTAGCATATAGAGGGCAAGCACCGCGCGGTTATGTGGCTTCCACCTGGATTCCAGAAGCTATGGTGGCCCCAGCAGTGCAGCCCTGAGAGGGCAGTGCACGCAGCTGTGAGAGGAAAGCCATAGCTCAGCTGTGGAAGAAAGGGCACAGGAGGCGAGTGGAGCAGCCGCAGGAGAAAGACTACAAGGGCCACGCCTAGAGGGGACACAGGGCCTTCGGGAATTATGGATCCCCAGCACTGGCTTCAGACACTGGCCTTGGAACTTCAGGATTTGATGTTTGCCGCGCTGCATTTTGGGCTGGCTCTGGTTTGCTTCCTTTCCCCACGCCCATTCCTCTTCTTGGAATGAGAATGTCTACCCTGTGCCACAGTATGCTCAAAATTAAAAAGGTAACAAGTTTGTCGTGGACCTGATGCAATGCCATATAACATTTTGATTATATTAAAGTTTATGTAGATATTCGGGTAAAGACAAGTTAAAATTTGTTAAATAGAATTTGACTTGGTTCTTCCCATTAAAAAATAGAAGTGTCAGAATGTTTACTGTCATCAAATTGATCAAAAGTAGTATTTGTGTAAAAATGTATGAGAATTTTGACAAATACTTCATTTGCATATATGCTTGTAAAATAAAACTTGATAAGTCTCCAGAATGTGTACCATGGCCTCTCAAGATTAATTCAGGAACCTATAAAGTCATTTTCCATTGGAGTGTAATGCATTTTATGTTTTAATAAATCATAAATAAGAAACAAAACTATGCTATATTTCATTAAATGTTCAATATTTTCTTGCATATATGTGATTATATCAGAAAAAGGCATTTAAAAGAAAGTGACAGCCACTCGTTAAGCCAGGTGATTTACTAAGTAGCAGCAAACTTTCAGTGATGAACTGTCCATTCCATAGATTTAAAAACCTGAAGCTCAGGAACCTTAAATTTGCCTAAACTCACTCTGCTTGTAATCATCTGAGTCAAAAATTGAACCTGGAACCTTAATTAAAAGTTCTTACCAATTCAAATCTAGGCAATTATTTTATTGTTGTTTTTGTGTATTTAGTACTGGGTCTATAGGGTCTCACAACAGAGTTCAGACTCATAGCGATTCTGTTTTCAGCCTCCCAAGTGCTGGGATTCCAGGCGCGCGCCACCATGCCCAGACTCTGTTCTACTGGTTGGACAGCACACAAGGTAGGTCATATCTATGAGGAAAATCTGAGGTCTTTACCATTCTAACGGAAAAGGCAAACCTGCAAGGGATTTTTCTTCTGTACAAATAGTGTTTTATTAGAAATAAGTCATGTGAGTAGAAGATAAGCCCTGTCGCCAGAGCCGTAGGTCTCTTCACAGCAGCATTTGGAGTTCTGTGGGAATCCTCAGCGGATCAGGCTGCAACCAACTCTCACGGCCTTTCTTTCATGAGCACTAAAAATGCACAAGAGGATTGAGCTAAGCCTTGTGAGGCCCTCAGAGCTGACCCAGAGTAGAAATGCTCCTTGCCCATGCTTCCTACTAGAGATTCTGGCTTGATCAGTCTTAGACTTTTGCTCACAGCAACCACTGTACATGCCACACAGGCAGTACTTCAGGCTCTTGGAGGGATGAAAACCCTCATCACTCAGCAACCACTTTGGCAGGCTAAAGTGACATTGATTGGCTCTGAGCAAGTGAGTAAGAGAAACAGTATCCAAATCTCTGGAGGAAAATATGATGGTGGGGAAATAAAGCATTCTGCTGACTTAAAAACAATAAAAAGCACCTTTTAACTCAGTTAAATTTTTTCACAGATCCATTAATAAATGCAAGTCCATTTACAGTGGGACCTGTAATGAAGGTGCCAATGAAGTAATCCAAACATTAGTTATTTTCTTTATTAATTTATTCAATACTTACAGATTACTATGTTAGTACCAGATATTGTTCTAGACCCCAAGGGTACAGCCTGATGCTAAGAGTCCAGGATCTCAAGGAGAAGACAATCAGTTAGTGATAGGTGCAAGAAAGACAAAATAGGAGTCATACTGCACTGTAAGGAGGGAAATGGATGCTATTTCTATATAGAAGTCAGAGAAGGAATGTTTATTTGATAAGAGCTGAGGGAAATAGAAGGGCAAGCCATTTGTTATTTGTGGAAAGAAAACTGCAAGAGCCAGATTACACCAGAGCCAATGGCGGCAGTAGAGAGAAGGTAAAGAAGAGGCAGAGCCAGTCCAGGGAGCACTGTGTAGGCTGGGCTAGAACTCTGCTTTCACTCTCAGCAGAACAAAAGTGACTGGAGGGTCCTGAGTCAAGCAGTAACATGACGATGGTTCACAGTGTTGAGATGTCCCTGGAAAATGGGTTCTGGGAGACAAAGTGGTAGCTAAGAAACCTGTAGGAAGCTACTCTTGTTTAGGAAAGAGATGAGGCAAAGGAAATAGTGTGCTCATCCCAGGAAATCATCTAACCTGGACATATTCTGAAGGGAGAGCCTCGAGGCTTTGCTGGTTGCTTAGATATGCAGTATGAAATACTAAGGGTGGTATAAAGATGGCTTAGGGCAATTTATGGAATTTGAGATGTTTGGAAAAGAATTAATTTGATGACGGTTAGAAAAGCAAATTTCCACTGGAGGCCTGATAGGTTTGAGATGCTGCTAGAAAACTGGAGGAGACATCTGGGGTTTGCAGAGGTAGACTCATCCTTGAGATATAGCGTTGTAAGTGTCCTAACTGGGTTCATGAAATACATGGGCCTAGACACAGTGCCAGAGTTGTGAGACACAGTGGGGTGATGGCTAATATTTAGAATGTGTAGTACATGCCAGGTATTATTTTGAGGTTTTCATTGCATTCATTAAACTCAACCTTCATGGCAACACTATGTGGTAAATGCTATACCTCATCACTTAAGGACATCAAGCAATATAGAGGTTAAAGCAAGCTATTCCAGAGCACAAAGCTAGAGGTGTGGAAGAGGCAAGACTCAAACTCAGACAGATGGCTTCCAGAATCTTCCACAGAGAAGGCGCAGCTTCACACCACTAGTTTCAGACATGGTTTCTGTTCAGTGCCTAGTACTCTCTAGTTTGGGTCACAAAATAATAAAGGTTGGTGTTTTGAGGCATGGTAATCCTAGACTCTTGCAATCATTAACAGCAGGAAAGAGAAAGTTCATAAACAAGTTGTTAAAAAAAGAAAACAATACAAAATCAAACCTTCTTTAAAATAAATGAAGATATATTTTACCTTTATCTATTTTTTTCTGATTTTATTTACTGATTTTAATATAGCTTTCAAGTGGAGAGATCTAAAAACAGAAAAAGTATGTCACAGAATTGATGAAATATGATATTTTTAACTTTTTTTCCACAGTTGGCTCGTTTTGTTGACTGAGCTGTAAGCAGTATTTCACCAGGAGTGCATTGTTCTTAATATACTCTCCATTATATTAGACCACAATGCCTCCTTTATAATAGGAATGACTCCCTTTTCTAGGAATAATATTCTTTGTGAGTACCAGTAAAACCTTCATTTTTAACCCCTTCCTTATCTTACTATACATGAATTCAGAATGTTGCTAGTGATGGCTGAAGATAGGTATCAGAAACATGTATTACTTTTACATTTGACTGAGGTAGAATCTTTATTTTATTCTCTTGATATCTCTAATATCACAAAAGCTTGCTAAATTAACAAAAGACATTTAAAGCATCAATTCCTAGCATTAAAGTATTGCCATGTCTATGTAATGTGTGCATAAAGCTCACTTCTGTCATATGGTATTTTATTGAGAGGTCCAAGCATCCATATTTATGAAAACAAATACCATTGTTGGATTAAATCTCCCCTTTTTTTGTTATTGTTGTGGTACTAGGGATTGAACTGAGGACCCTGAGCTTGCTGGGTAGGTACTTATTCTACTGAGCTATCTCCCCGGCTCCTAAACCTCCTATTTTAAAGTTCCTCCATCTCAGGTACCTCTGGATAGGAACAATCTGAGCATGCCACTTGCACATGCTCTGGCCATGACGTGTGGTGGGAAAGAAGAGTTACAAGAAGAATGAGAATCACAACTTACAAGGTAGGACAGATGCTGGTAACATGACGCTCAGAGAAACAAGCCTGATGCAGAAAGACGTATGTGGCATGATCTCTGTCTCAGTTACTCTTCTCTCCTTGCTGGGACAAATACCCAGCACTCAAAATGAAGGAAGGAAAGGTTTATTTAGCTCACAGTTCCCAGAGGTTTCAGGCCATACTTGGCTGGCTCCAAGGCAGAGGGACACAGGGCAGAGAGCATCCATTCATGGTGGTGACAAAGAGCAGAGAGCAAAGTGGAGGAGCAGCAGCAGCTCAAGCAGCCAGCTTCCCTCCCCTCCTTACACTGAAATGCAAATTACCTGCTCCAAGGTGGGTGCAGCATCCACACCCGCAATAATCAATCACAAACTCCAGAAGCCACCCCAAGACTGCATGAGGCTTTGGGGGACACCAAGACACAAACACAAACCATAACCATCTCCCACACAGAATGGACAAATCAAGAGACAGACAGACTAGAGATTGGTGGCAGCCAGAAGAAGGGAGGAGTAGGAATTGTTAAAGTCTAGGGAGTTTGTTTGGAGTGGTGGAAATCATCCAGAGATGGAGAGTAACAACACCTGCTCAAAAATGCAAATACACTGAACAGCACAGGGCTGGTTAATTTTGTTATGCTCTACAACAATAAAAAAGAAACAGTAGTGCAGACAGAATCCTACAGTTTTCCATTCTTGCATAAAGGGTTTCCTAAAGACATGACGGTAAAAATGCAAGCATGTCTGTCCTCACAGCTAGAAGCATGTGTGCACACAGCCACCAGGAAATACCTCATATACAAGTGACTCTCCTACCTCCTCACAACCTGTCCTCAATCAGGAAATAAGGTTTTTAGTTTTCTTCAAATATGCAATCTACCTCTTAGGCCATCTCCTGAGATCTTACAGATACCTTACAGTTTGTTCTAGATTGGGGTAGGCAAGGGTTCCTTTGGAGTCATCAAGCTATAGGTCTCTAGGTAGTTTATAGTAGGACCTTAACACCTGCTGGGAGACTCTCAAGGGATGTTTAAGGAAGTTTCAGTGGGAAAGCTTCACAGAGTTGGAGAGGAGGGCAAATACTTTTAAAGATAGAGTTGAATGTCCTTTTCTCCTAGAACTAGGATATGGTGGAAAAGGTTGGTGAGCTGGAAGAGCCAGGCTCAGCCCTTGGCCCTGCTCCATTTCCAATGCGACCCTACACAAGTTATTTCTGAAATCGTAGTCTGATGTATAAAATTTGGAATGCTAGTATCTGTTTTGATCTCTTTGCAAGTATAAATCTATCATGTTCAGAATAAAGTAAATAAGAAGGTATGTGTTTTTTACCCATTCCAAATTAAAATATCTTGACATGATTAATAAGAGTTTGGTTGTTGATACTGTAAGTGTAGACAAACCATAGCTGGTCCTCAAAACTATCTGTATATAAAGGCCATGGTAGGAAAGTCAAAACAACACTGAGGAACATCTCCTATAAAGGAGAAGAAATCAAATAACTGTTCAAAACACAAAGGAACCATACCTACTTTGTCTTATATATATTGAGTGACCAGCTCATATTCATAAAACTCACTATGGCTCCCTTTCCTTGAGAGTGTAATGGGAGGCGGGGCAGATTCAAGCAAAATCCTGAATTTTAGTAGATGTTTTCAATACCACTAAGGAGCACACCAGCATTAGGTCATCTGCTTTTTATGCTACCATATCAGTGTGCCTTTGATATACACAAGTGGAAACCATGTCACCAATCAAACTCAGTGGTTACATTTAATGTTGAGCTTATGGGGAAAAGATTTGGTTCTCATCCAGTTTGGTTTGCAACTGGAATTGTGGAGCGAGTCAAGTTCATAAACCAAGATACTGCTGTATTTACATTTTGGGCTAACTATATACAATCTTTTGTTTTTCCCCAAGTCTTTAGTAAAAAGTACTACACACATAGGTAGTGGAAGTAATTTTTAGGAGAAAAAAAAAAAAAAAGGGGAATACTTCTCTATTTTATTCTATTTGTATTCCCCAGAAGAAAATTTAGTGACAGCAGAGAAGGGGTATGCTCTGTAGTCTATTCCACAAAGGAGGAATTGAGTCAGCTCTGGAGAAGAGATTTACTTTTTCTACACATTTTTTTTTTATGTACTTCGACATAAAACATCCTTGTAGTTTCTTAAAGGGAGCTGGCTTCACAGGAGAAAAGTCATCAAACTTCCCTTTCAAAGAGTTTGTCAGTTGCTAAGATCTATATCCTAGACTCAGGCTACAGTTTGGATAGGAACAGAAATTCACAACTTTATTAAAGCACGTTTATTTCCTGGCAACAGAGAAACAGCGGTCAAGAAGGTGAGCTTACATTTAGACACAGCTCTAACGTAATCATAGGCTATACCCTTCATCATTGGCTTCACAATGATGATTAACATTTTTTTAACCACTGATGCTGCAATTTTATGATTATTAAAACTAGTAGACCCACAGACAGATATCTGTAATTAGAATAGCATTTTTATTTTGTTTCTTCATGGATTTTTTTCCCCTCTAAAAATTGAAACACCCTTTTGACTTCAGGGAAGCAAACTCCAGTGTATTAGAGTTTTTTAAAATTTTATTTCATTATCATCATCATTATTATTATTTTTCTTCAGTACAAGGGATTGAACTCAAGACCTTGTGTTGGTTAGGCAGCTGAGCTATCTCCCTGGCCCCTACAGGTGCATTAGAGTTATTTCCTCTGGAAAATTTCATTCTTTTTCAGCTTGCTAATTAGCTGAAAGGAGAACAGCTGTGTAAAAGCCAATGTTCAATATTGTAGGTTCTAAATAATTTCAAAGACATAAACTAAAGTTTAGATAAACCAAGAAATGAAGGAAATAGTGAAAATTGGCCATATTTCAAAAGAATCGGCCAAACACTTTCAGCTTGTATAGGTTGCAGGTCCACGCCCCACCTAGCTTTTGTACTCTCTCCCCCTCAATAGCATTCTTAACAATAGCACACAGACCCCCCCAGTGGCACCAGTGTATTGTATAAATGTGGGCCTAGGAAGTGGGCACATAGGACTTTTGCAGAAATAGTTAAGGAGACTGAGTCTGACATCTAAGGAAGAGAGGGAAGCTTCCACATGTGCCTTTTGCTTGTTCAGCAAGCTGCTTTCTTTATCCCCAAAGGATTTTTATAAATGGTGTTGACCTTTTGATACCTCATAAGACCTATATTGAACTCCATTGTTTCTTCACAGTTATTATATTTATACAACTTAATTCAACATCAAGTGGCAGACCCTTCTTTATTCTCACTCTGTCTTATAGGAAAATTTCTTCATGGGTCTATGTGTTTGGGATTAAAAATTCCAGCATTACATCCAAATCTGAAACACACATTGTTTTGTGAATGTGTGATATTCCTTCTTTGAGTGGCTGGGAAAAGATCTGATGTATAGCACTAATGGATTTACAATGGGTGTCATGAATTGTATTATTCAAATAAAAGGATAAGGTTATTAATATCTAGAGATGACTACAATTTCTGTAAAGGTTTATACTCTAATCCCTAAGAAGATTTGCCCTCTTGTTTTGCTGTTGGGACAATGGAGATATCTACAGTGAGACGATTGGTAACAAGCAGGACAGTCACCAAACAGCAGAGGAGGAAGAGCCGCTTCAATCCTGGGTATGTATACAAGCTGGAAGATGCAAAGAAATCTACAGTGTATGAGGCTAGAATTTGTACCAAAAATGGACTGGCAGTTGATGATTCCATTAAGCAAATTAAATAAAAATCCTAAATACTTTTGTGCAATTTTAATTGAAAAGACAATCTATATGATCCAGCGGTCAGTGCATATTAATATAAAGCTTGAAAAGAAAAAGAAAAAAAGTAGAACAAAAGCTCTGAGTGTTTGTGGTTTAGCTCAAGTGTTTTCCAGCATGAGTGACTGAAGGTGAGCCGATTCCCTCCTGGCTTCTCTGCATTGTTTGGGATTAGAATTGTGTAAAAATCATGAGTAATATGGAAGTTCTCTGAAGGGTAAGTTAGTGCTCTGATTAACACTTAGTTTCTGATAATTCAGCTGGAAACATAACTGGGAAATTACCGTGGCCACTTCTTGGAAATGGGAGTGCTACACAGAGTCGCTCTGCTTGGAACTTCTACAGTTTATTCCTAAATCCTTGCAGGAAAGAATCAACACTTGCTTCATCATTGCTGTGACCTTTCTGTGCCTTGTCCTTAAATGCCCGCCATCAGCGCCTGGAACACAGCTCTCTACCCTTTTCATAATGTTTCCTATTTCAAATTCTACAGAATATTCTAATATAGGTCTGCAGCAAGTGATGCTGAGTTCTTGAAGTTTTTTAGTCTATTGGATAAAGGGATTTTACTGAAATTCCTGTATGTTTAATGTTTCTAGAAGTTAGAGTTTGGAGAGGCTTACACTACGGGCATTGATGATTAACACCAAAACAAGTTGCATTTTGTTATAATGCTTAATATCACACCTCAGAGTCGAAAATACATTGACATTTCCTTCTTTGTGTCAAAACAATTTCAGGTGTTACTGCTGGTTAACATCAGTGTTACCACTGATTCTTTTCAGCTAGTTTATTTTCATTATTGAAATACCTACACATAAAATTAAATAGTAGCATTTAAAAACATAAGTTACGAAAAGTAAAATGGATAAGGTTTACTTCAATATATATACTCTTTGGATTCACTTGCACCAGGGTTAAGTTTGGGGCTGTAATGAATTCTGTCCTGGCTCTGAACAGTTAAACTGCAGATTGTTTCAGTCCAAGGCTATGGAAACTTATTGTAAATAAAAAATTGAAATCACCAAGTAGTGGGAAAAACTGAAACCATATTCACATATTAGCAAGGTAACTAATTTTATACCTTTCCTTTTCTTTCTCAGGATTTCTATTTTTAAGAAGTATATCTAATTCTTTCTGTGTTCATGAGCACAAAACACTAACAGCGAAGTGTCTTTTGTTGTTTGCTTTTTGAGACAAGGTCTTGCCGTGTCATTCAGATTGGCCTTGAAATCACTATGTAGTCCACGCAGGCCTTGAACTCGGGGATCTACCTGCCTCAGCCTTCCAAGCACCAGGATGACAGGGACATGCCGCCAAGGCCAGTTGAAGTGCCTTTGTTACTATAAATTTCAAGAGAATAATATCTGAAATGATGACTGCAAGTGAGTTTTCAATACATAGAACAGCTTGACTATTTCAGAAAGGTCAAGTTTTTCCTAATAAAGATTAAGGACAAAATGGAATAGATGATATTCTTTATCAAACACAAAATTTCCTGAAAGGCTTCTCCCCATTTTTTCTTCTTACATGTTTGTAGCACATAATGTTTATAGTCATTGTATGGAATGGGGAATGTAAGCACTTTCCCATCGTGCTGGAATACACTAAAAAAAGCCTTAAAATGTTCATGTTCATTTACAGTATATATATATATATATATATGCCAAAGGATCCAAGTATCTTTTTCTTTTTGTGACAGGCTTTTAGATCTTCAGCTCCTTAGGTCACTTCATAAAGACATTAGAATGTAATAATCCTGTCTAGCTTAAAACTTTGTTCCCAATTTATAGCTGTAAATAATTAGAAGTCTCCATTTTAAATCATTCAAGATACATACAAATAGTTGAATAACACTCCTAGGAACTTTCTATTTAAATAATACAGATTACGTCAATTTCTTGATATATCTAATGGTGAAACCCCTTTCCCCTGTAAACACTCCTAAATGGCAATAAAGATAGACTTTATAAAAATAAAAATTTTCACTAGACTGAAAGCTAAAAAGAAGTATGGAAATAAACAGTTGAAAGGAGTTTTCAATTAGCCTAATATCTGGTTACGATTTGGTGCCCTAGGGCCAGTGAGATAGCTGACTGGACTAGGGGGCCGGCTTTAGCAAATGCAGGGACAATGCTGGAGTCCAGGTGTGGTGGCGTAAGCCTGTAATCACAGCACTGGGGAGGCTGAAAACAGGAAGGTCACTGAGTCTAAGCTGCATGGTGAGATCCTGTACCAAATACACAAAATGAAAAAATTAAAATTGAAAAAAAACAGTTTGGTGCCTTTTTTCCTCCTTTGTTCATCTACATGTGTTTTTCCATTGCATGACTCATGTGTCCATTTATCTTTTCAGTGTCTCCCTAAACTAGTCCATAGAGACCCTAAAAGCTATTAAGTTTGTCACTAACTATTGTCACCAACTATAAGAGCTTAGGTAAAATAGTGTGTGTGCATGTGTGTGTGTGTGTGTGTGTGTGTGTGTGTGTGAGTGATCTAGAGATTCTTTGTATGTAAAGAAGGGGGATTAAGTCATATCCATTGTGCCTCTCTCCTCTGAAATTTCTTTATTATTCATTTTAACGAGAAAAAAAAGATAAAATAACAATAAAACAGTTTCAAAACAGGTACTCCGTTGCAATTTCTTTATTCTCCAATTCCAAGTCAGGCTTCTCTTATGAATAGCCCTGACCTAGCTAGCTTGCATACCTCCACTCTGAGTTCTAGCCCTTGTCATTTAAATCACATTTGACAGGAGGAAATCTTTTGCTGTCATCTGCATTTGAAAATTGATACTCTCCCTTGACTTTTGGGCAGATATCCCTACCTGTTTCTAATCTCCAGTAAAACCACTGTGAAAGCAGGAATTCTTTTTCTTTTTTCGCTTCTTGGCAGAATTCTGCACAGGCAGCTTGGCGTGCTGGCCACAGGTCTCTTAGTCACAGCTACAGGTAATCCATTTCCTTCTTGGCTGTCAGGGAAGGGCCTAATTAGGCAGTCCAACAAATTCCACACCCCACCCTCCTTTCCATGGGTTGGTTCTCCTGCTCCTGCAGGCTCTTTGCCAGGCTTCCCTGAGAATGATCAAGTTACCTTGCAGCCCAGCCAGCACCAGCGCAGTGCTGTTTACCTTCCACCCTACCACTGTCTTTTTCTTCAGCAAATTGAACTCTTACTCCTCTCGCTTCCTAAGAAACGTTCTACTTGTCACCTTCACTTAAGGTCAATCCAGGATTTCATTATCATTTTTAATGAAATAAAATAGCTTTCTTCCTTGTTCCCAGTGACACATCACTGAATTTCCCATGATGGGGAGAGATTTATGTTGAGGAACAAATGAAACAAACACCCTCCCTTGAAAAACAAAATATTTTCCTCTATCTAAAAAAATCATGTGCATGTGTGGAATACACTAGAAAAAGACCAAATGGAAACCAAAGAAATCTAGGTGTTTATGATTTTCACAAATATGGAAACAATTCCTTATTTTACTTTACTGATAGAATTTTACTTACTATTGGTGCTTCTTATAATAGTCTTTACTGCTGTTGATGCCTTCTTATAATGATCTTTGCTGAGATTAGTGTATGAAAAGATAGCATGAAGATGTGAAATCCATGTCAAGGTACATTTGGCAAAAAGAATGACTCAGCTCCATGAATTCTGGGTGTATTCAGGAAAGAGTTCACTTGGGTGATCAGGTGATTGGTAGAAGTGGGTTATTTACCTGGGAGGATCTGGAAGCTTTTTACCTAGTGTCAACAGGATTGTTGTTAGGCAGCAAGTTGGCAAACATGGGAAGGTTGTCATTAAACAATGTTGGGATTCAGAACTGTTGATGTATATTTGCTCTTTGACTCTCAGGGAGAGATCCAAGGTATCTTTGACCCTCAAAGAAAAAGTCTATGCATCACTGCATGGCCTCTGTCTCTTGAAAGAGCCTGGCAACCCCATAACAACATGAGATAATCTTTGAAGGTAAGGGCTTTTTAAAAGAATAAATCTTAAATGAGTTTTTGTGGGTTCTTGTAAGTCTGTATGGTGCATTGAGTTTTTAATTAGATAGGTATATATGATCCTGCTTGGAGAATGGTGTGTGTGGTTCTTTTATTAGATTTTTTATGGGGTCTATGACACAACTGTTTATAAACTGCTGAAGTATGCTGGGGTCCACACTCATCAACTCTACTAAGGCTGCCTGAAAAGAGGCTACTGGCATGGCACATGCTCCTCTCATGCACAGTCTGTAAAGACAACTGGGTAGAGAGAAATCAGAGGGGCACGATGCTGGTCACTGCCGGAAAGTTGGAACAACTTAGTGGAGATGGAAAAAAAATCCAAGCTCTCCAAATAAGGGTCTTGGGACACTCCTGCTTTATTTACCTAAGCAGGAGCCTCTAGTTTGGTATCTTTGGAAGACAGCAAGTCCCGCTTTCTTAACAGCCCACCAACCCACTTCATCAGGCAGTCCTGGCCAGAACCCATCTGCTATTACACTTAGCTTCTTACCTAGTCCTGAGACTTACATCCAGAGACACCTGTCTACTCTCTATTTGCCAAGAGAAACTGAGGACTCAGGACCACTCCGTCGTCAGCTGGGTATTTTTTACAAATACCATTCAGGTAGCACACTTCAGATACAGCCATCTAACATCTAAGATTCTGTTGCCTTTTGTGGGTAAATACTGCATATGATCATCAGAGATGCTTTTAATGAACAGGACAACCACCTCCGACTGTTCCTTCCACAGTCAGCCCAGGGGACCCACATCTGTCTCCCATATATAAACAAAACAGCAAGATGTTCTACTCTAGCTTTGTTTCCTTTAGGTTTCAATATTGTATTTAAGTTTTATCTTAAATGATGTTCATTATGGCATTTGAAGGGGAGGATCTAATCTTGCACAAAAAGGAAGACTCTAAAATGTTCCTATTAAACTGCTAAAAAATAAACTAAGTGATAAGAACACAATCAAAGCCTAATTTAGATTCCTAGGGCTGTCATCCTGTGGCCACAGTCCTGTGGGCTTTCCAAGCTTATAGCTGGTCACACACTGGTGCGGGGGGGGGGGGACCCACAGTGTGAAAAGGATCTAAGTACTGAATGACTGGCCTCGTTACATCCCCCATCTCCACCCAAAAATGGCACAGAAAAAACAATTCCTGCACCCTGGGCGGTACTTTTGTGGTAAAAGAGGTGCTGAGGGGTGGGAACAGGCTGGGAGGCCCAGCTCTTTGAAGACAGGCTCCCCCCCCGCATACATGGGATAGGTCAGAGCTAGTTGGCACTTCAGCTTTGGGCTTCTTTGCAGGGTTGTGCTTTGTTTACCTTCTTTTTCAAAAGAACCTGCATTGCTGCTCTCTCTTGTACTTCTCTCACCCTACTGGGTAATCCAGCAACTGTAGGGCTCATCCTCTCCACACACACCTGGCTCGTCACGTGCATACCCCTGTCTGGTTTTGTTTGAAATTTTCAGATATATTCTCAATACCAGCTTCTCTACATCCTCTGGGCTTTCCAGTGAGCCACTTACATGCACCCAAAGTTTCATTTCCACAGAATGTGAGATTTTCCTCATCAACAAGTCATCAGAATTAACTGGCAAAATATCTGCCTCAGCAGTGCTGAATCTGTGTGAGTACTTTAAATGCACTGGTGGTATCATGTTTTCCAGGTCTAAAAATTTTCCTTTAGCATTAGACAAAAACACATAGTTGAAGCACCAGCCCCCTGAGCACACAGCAAGTCTTTGCCTACCACAGAGACAAGTGACAGAAACACAATCCTATGATTTTAGACTCCAGATACAATTTCCACCATAAATTTTGAACAGGCTTTTAAACTTTCTTTGTAAATGTGTTGGTTTCCTACCACAATGTTATGAAAAACATTAGTGACTTAACACAAACTTATTTGCTTACATTCTGGAGGTCAGAGGTCCAAAATGGCTTTCCCTGGGCTCCATCAAGGTTGTGTTCCTCTGGAGACTCTCAAGCAAATCCATTTGCCTTCCTTCTCTGCTTTTCTGGCTTCTAGAAGCCACTTGTATGCCTCAGCTCTGGACCTAACACTCCAGCTTCAAAGAAGACACAGAGACATTTTCAAATCTTTCTGCTTCTCTTGTGCTAACCTTCTGGCCTCTTATAAGGGCGCTTTCAGATTAAATTGGGTCCACCTGCTGGGAAGATACCTCAGTGGTATGAGTGCCTGCTGGGCAATCACAAGGTCCTAAGTTCAATCCCCAGTACAAAAAAGAAAAAATTTGGGCCCACCTGTGTAATCCAGGCTGTGCTCATATCTGGAGAACTTGCATTTAATTAATTATACTGTGAGACTCCTTTAGCAAGGGAGCCTAAACTATTCCCAGATCCTGGCAATAAGGATATGGGCATTTTGGGGAGTCATTCGTAGACCTGCCACAGTAAATTAATGGGGGTCTCTACCTTATAGTATTTTCCCAGAGGAGATAATGTTTCTTTACAATTTGATTCAGAATCACAGCATTTACTTTTTCACTGGACAAATGAATCCCAGCCTCCTTATAACTGTTCAAATCCATTTTAATAAGAAATTTTCCAATTCTACTTCACAAATGTGTTTTTGGAACAAGCCTAGACAAGAACACTGAGAAAATACAACTCTTTAGGTGAAAGAAGTTGTCAAGGTAATTTCTTTCTAGTCCATGGCTTTCTCCACAGATGGTGCAAATAAATCAGAACAAGAATAGAGTAATGGCTCGTGTGCTTGGTATTCTCCAAACTGCACTCAAAGCTGACAAAGCACAAAAATTGTTTTCCATCCTCAGCCTCAGTAAAGGAGTTCTGCAGCTAATTTGCCCCGTAGTTGTGACTTTTCCAAATTTGGTAATCGTATGCCATGAGGTGGAGACAACTCCTGAGGCCATGCCCAGCCGTTCGGGTGGCCACGGAGCAGCGCTTCCCTCAGCCTTCTCCACACCTGCTTCTCCAGGGATGACGAGTGACGCTCGCGGACAGTGGAGCAGGTGTGTGGTGTCTGCCCGTGGCGTGCTGCAGCATGACCTGAGGGAGGAAATCTGAAATTTTTCTGTTTCTTGCAGGAGAGGGGAGCAAAGGGATGACAGATTCCCATAGGAAAGGCACACACACCTGTTTTTTGGAGTTTGTTTTTAATTTGATGCTCTAGGCGGTTTCACAAAAACAAACTGGAGAGTAAAACCATCAATAGGAAAATGCCTTTGTGCCATTCAAAATTATTCTCAAGAGCTAAATAGTACTTTTGGACCAGGTGCAGAAGAATTTGTCCCCCTTTTATTCCTAAACACAGAACTAGTTTTTATGACCTTCCTGGGAAGTAAACCATTCTTTTAAAACCACATTCAGGTAAAACAATCTGGGAGATTATTATCGATTTTTTAATATTAATATGTTGGTTCAGAACTGTTGAAAAACAAAATTAACTTTTTTTTGGAAAATTTTATATACTGAAATAAAATTTTGATATCTAAACATTTCCCCTGCTTAATCTAGTCTCTGACCCCAGGTGCTCTGGATACTTTTTTTACTGGATTCTGGTAACTCTCTATGTCCTGTCCTGGCTAAGCTAGGAATCTCCATTCTGCTTTAGGGATTTTTATAAAAATAAAGGCAATATCTGACTTCTTACACACTGGCACTGAGCATTGTGAAGCCTCCCCCATTGTCTGTGTGAAGGACGTGAGCTCTTTCCGATATCAGCTGAGAATACCAGATTACTGTACGGAATTGTATGGGGCTCTTCACACTGAGGTGAATATTATGTGCGTAAGTTTGTCATTGGTTGTGGCCTCTGCATATTCTGGTAAGATTGTGTTACATTTTTTGAGCTAAATTCCAAGAGCTCTGTCAGCCCCTCCCAAGCTCATTCTGCTTAAAACTAGAGAAGAGAAACCCCTGTCTCAAGCTCTGCCTTAGAAATTTCACTCTTCCCTCTTTGATCAGTCTCCTTACTATTGTCTGGCTTCCAGAGATTCTAGAATTCCCCAACCCAAAAGGCCTGATCCTACTATATTTGTCCCAGCCTATTTGCTCTCCATTCTCCACATGGTAGACTATGCTATTTCACAAGATTTTGATTAAGGAAAGCTGACTTATGTCTTGTGGAATTCTGAGAGTAATGGAAGGTTGTGTAGAAAACTATCTAAAGGCTACCAGGAAATCTTCACAGTGTTTATGCTTGTTGTACAGGGAATTCTGGAGCCAGTAGCATGAGAATTAAGCCCGAGATGCAGAGGTTGGGTGTTGCTTATGTACTGTCTTTCACTCTGCACTTCTGAAGTCTGAAGCATCCTGAACTTAAACTTGCTTTCTAGTCAAAAGCAGGATGGAACAAACTTGCTAGTTGAACTCAAACTTTTAAGTATGTAGGCACATGGTATATTCAACTCCCATTATATTCTTGCTCTAAACTCTGAAAACATTATGTTAGGCTTCCCAAACACAAAGTTAAAGGTGTTCCTCTTATGGTCCTTCAAGCCTAGAAAGTGGTTTTTGAAAGGGGAAAGTCCCAGGGAAAGAAGCATGAGAGTCTGTTTATCGATAAGAAGAAAGCTAATGACCCAACATCATCCCCACAGGGAATGTAGTCCTTTTGGCCCTAGGAACTGCTATGAGGACATCCATGAAGTCCCAGACTGGCAGCAAGCCTCGTCTAGTCAACGGCAGCCTTCTTCTGTCACAGACAGCAGTACAGACCACTAAATGGAGACCTGTTTGTTCTCACGTCCTGACTTTTCCTATACAGGTTTATCACTCTTCCAAGAATGCTGCTCGAGAGAGCTGATAACTGCCCTGATCCAGCCTGTTGCAATTGCTGTATCAAGTTACTTCCAGCTTTTCTACTATGATGTGATCTGCTAAAGTGAATCAATGGACATTTCGAACCTTCTTGCTCAGAGAGAGTCATTTTCTGCCTGTGCTCTTTGCTGAAAACAAGTATTATTAGGAGCACCATGTTCCTTTTTCTGTCCTTTACTTACCTCCTTCTCTAAGCTTGCAAGTCAAGATTTCTAGAACATGTGATAGCTTCCTGCTCAAGATCATCTTGGATATATATATATATATATATATATATATATATATATATATATATATATGAACAGACCTGAGGCCTTCCATCAAAATCTGTATTTTTGGGGGGAATTCAGGTTAAAATAGTTAATGCAGATTAAAATTTTTGGTTGGTGTCACTTCACAGACTCAATAAAATGCTACAGAAATTTACCTTGGCATCAAGGTGATCCCAAGTAGTGCATATGTAATGAAAACGCTGAAGTTTCACTGTCAAGTGCTTCTTTCAGGAAAGTTATTCTGGTACTTTTAATTAGCAAAAATACTATGATTTTATGAATTTAATTGGGAAAATAAAATTATCAGTTACCTTGGATTTGAGAAAGATTGAGTACTTCAAGGTATACAGTAAATCTATGAAGAAGTCTCTTTTTGTATGGATGCTACCAGACGAGATGGTACTCACTCAGTGACATGCTCAAGTGATGTGGATGCTGGTGGCCTGAGGACCATACTTTGAGTAGGAAATGTCCCTTGTTTGGTTAATGCTTCTTGAAGCGGGTCACCATTCAAGAAACACTACCAGACATAAGGGCTGAAGAAATTCTGAAGAAATAAGGTCTAGCTTGGAGGAAAGATAGTGTATTCTGGAAACTGGTTTTCATAGTACCTATTATGTCACTACTGGGACTTGGATGTCAACAATTTGCAAAATCAAAGAGCACAAATTAGAGGAAATCAATACTCATGTAAAATATGCACTTGAAATAAGCATTACAAGTTTGTCAGAGACAATTTGAATAGGCATTCTGCTACTACTAAAGGAATGGCATTTTGAAATTTTAACCATAGGAAGCATTGACTGTAATTATTTAAAACTTGAGAATATTGGTTATAATAAGCTCAAGTAAAAGTGATGGAATGAAGTGAAGGAATTTAGGTAATTTATTCCTAAATTGTTTACCAGAGGAGTGAGGCAGCCCAGTGGCAGAAACTCCAAGGAATCTGGCTGAGAAGATGAAAGAAAGATCCAGGGGTCTGGATACCCACCCCCAGAAAGAAAAGAACAGAACACATGAGAGCTGTACATCTGGGGAGGATAGTCTGTGTGTCTGTAAGTGAGAGTAATGAGTAACTGTCATCTGTCAATACTATCTGCAGAGAGAGGATATGAGAATATGCATAGTGGAAATTACATATAAAGCAGTGAAAAAATGAGGCCAAATTTTAATATATGGCTGCACTAAACTACTCAGATCATCGTAACAAAATGTGAAATATATAGGTACTATGATATAAAAAGAAGTGGCAGCTGAGGATGACTAATATGAATTTCTAAAAAGGGTACATCTCTATATACATAGAGGTGTGTGCTTGTATCTCCTTCCTTCCTTCCTTCCTTCCTTCCTTCCTTCCTTCCTTCCTTCCTTCCTTCCTTCCTTCCTTCTCTTTCTTTCTTTCTTTGAGGCAAGCTCTTGCTATGCAGTTTGGACTGGACTTGTGCTCACTTTTGTAGCTCCCAGACTGTTCTTGAACTGAAAGCAATCTCAACCTCCCCAGTGCTGGGGTTACAGGCATGTGTCACTATGCCTGGTTCCAGGGCAGGCACCACATGTGGGGAGGGGGTTGAACTCAAGACCTTGCACTTGCCAGGTAGGTGCTTATGCCTCCGCACTATCTCCCCAATCAATGTATCTCCTTTTCTATAAATATGTTTATATTGTTGCTGCTTGTTTTATGTTAAAGAAAACATAATTTAGTGTGACTGTATCTGCATTTGTGCTTCTGTTCTTTTGGAGTAGTTAATGAGTTTAATGAACATATTAAATTGGAAGTTAACTGGTATGTTAGGGTTACTAGTCATGAAATTCAGCCCTTCTTCTTGATTTAGTTAAAGTACATTCAGATACAAACTAGCAGACATCTGAAATATGCTGAGCACTGTGCTAGCTGCTTCAGAGATGACAGGAAATTCTGGCCCATCTGCACGAAAGGAACAGTCAAGCTCTCTGACGTGGAACTGAGTTGGTTGTGTTCACTTTTGGGATCTGTCCTCTATTTGCTGAATGATCTTGAGGGATTTACTTAATCTTCTCAAATTTTAGTAAATAGGGTTAATTAAACTAATTCAACGAGGAATCTAACAAATGCTCAGGAAGGTCATGCTTAATATTTACTAAGTGTGTAATAATTGGTAGTTCATCTATGTCTCTTGAGCTTAGTGGAAGTGCCTACCAGTCTCTTCCAAAGAGCCTCTCCCACTGTATATCTGATAATATTACTGTGTTCTACCACATTGCTTTTGAAGTTTGTTACCAGTCATACTCATATTCTAAGGCAGCTTCATAGACTACAGATTTATGGTTGGCCTCCATGTGTAGAATGCAATGAGCCTGCTTTATATAAAAATTATGTTTTTTTTTTTAAATTTCCAAAATCATCCCCATATCAAACAATGTATAAAGCATATAGCAGACATTAAATACTTATATTTAAGTCAACTAACCCCATTATCTTGTTGTCATTGTTTTCTTAAGTGTAGATTTTTATTCAAAGTCTTATTTTGATGACCAAGACACTGGATGTGAAACCACTTTGTGAAGAAGACATGTCAAAAATGAGGATAATTTGTTGTGATGAAATTTTCTTTCCAAAAATTAGCTTTCAAAAATATGTTCTGTGTTTGCCTATGAAAGCTCAGTATGTGGTCCCTCATTTTTATAATTTGTAAGAAAGTAATTTGCCTCAGAACTATAGGCTGTATCTTGGTACAAGAAATTACTAGTCAGCAAGTTTGTGTCTTGATTGTTTAATCAACAGGGCTTAGAAGAAATGAATAAACAAGGAAAGAGACTTCTTGCTCTTACTGTATGTAGCTCCTATCTATTATGACACAGGACTCAGATTTGTATTCTTAATTCTTTTAGTCCAAAAAGAGTTCAACATGCACGGAAAATTTTGTATTTGTCAAGACCAAACACTGTCAGGCAACACTTGATCTTACTCATAGTGGTAAAAGGAATAAAAGTGATTAAGGTGCTGAACACAAAAAAGAAAGGACCAACCAAAATGTCCATCACATGAGGAATGGTGTGGTATTTCTATATAATGGAGTATTACTCAGCTATTAAGAATGATAAGCTTGAAGCATTTATATTGAAGTAGATGCCACTTGAACATATACTCATATGTGAAATAAACCAGACACACTTGTGTAAATATCGTATAGTCTCCCTAGTATAAGAAGCAAAACGAAGAAATACAAATGGAAATGTACAACAACTAAAAACAATTGAGTCAGATAAGGCAAAGTGAATGGCATATGCTGCAGGATGCTAATCAGCTTTTGTTCTGGATGGTTAACAACCTAAGTTCATAGATCAAAAATAGAGAAATAGAAGAGCCGCAAGGGCAGCCAACATTTTGGCCCTAGGCTTTCAAGGTCAGTGAAGACTTAATTTACTGATAAGAGACATCTGCTATGCTAATGTCTGTAAGTATAATATCATGTATGCACCTTGTACGATACCAAAACGTTATGAAAACAGTTTGCAATGTATTAATTTATCGAATCCATCTTGTTAAGGTGTCTTAAAACTGTCTCATTGATATTTGTACTTCAATAAAATAATAAATAAGAAAAAAGAAAGGACATTTTTCCTATATAAGTTAATGTTCTTTGTTTGCAAAACAACGGAAACTAATAGAAGGGAAGAATTTAGGGAAGGAAGACGAAGTAGTCCTCAATATTTAAGAAATGGAAGGAAGAGGGCTGGGGAGATGGCTCAGTGGAATAGCACTTCCCTGGCAAGCACAAGAGCCTGAGTTCAATCCCCAGTTCTGCAAAAAAAAAAAAAAAAAAATGGAAGGAAGAAATCAGATCTCTAGGAATCCAAGCAGGGCATTAGCCAGGTTCTGGTTGAACAACCAGGGACAGTCTCAATGCGAAGCTGTGATCCACTGAGAATTCCAACCTGCTTTTTATTCTTGGGCCAGATTCCTGTAACTCTTATGTGGTCTGGGCAAATGAGAGTGAAAGGGGAGAGGGTGGGGTACTGGCTCACCCCTTCCACTCTGATGTCTAATTGGACAGTCTTCCCAAATCAGTGATGGAGGTGGGCAGAACCCCAGAGAATTAAAATGTGATGGGGACAAGGTAAAAGGTACTGGCAATGACCTCAGGCCTTCACCACAGGCCACTTGTTTTTACCAAGGGAATAAAAAGACTCCTCTCAAAGCTGGTCCATGTGATTCAGTGTAACATCTTTTTTTTCAGATGTTTTCTGAATACCTACATCAGGGTTCAAATGTCAATTGTATCCTTTTGTTGTCAATTAAAAGCCAGGGTACATTTTAGTGTGCAGAAATTTTTAACAATTTTATGAGACCTAGCTTTTCATTCTAAGTAATTTCCAATTATATGATGATTGAAAAAGGAAGTTAATTTAAGTAAATGTTGCCATTTTATAATTTTACTTCACATTTATATCATATTTCTATAAAAGCAAAAGCTTTATAATATGCAGCCCATGGACAAAATCTACATTGAACATTGTTGTTTTCTTTTAATGTGTTCAGTACAAGGTCTACAGGGTCTCACTGCACAGATCAGACTTGCAGTGATTGTCCTGGTTTCAGCTTTCCAAGGGCTGGGGTTATCGGCATGTGCTACCAGGCCCCATCTTAGTGAGCCCGGGGTCAGTCAGCACAGCGTGCTGGGGATCAAACCCCGGTCCCTGCATCTGCCTAAGCAGGCGCTTTAATCTGCTGAGCTATCTGGCTGGCCCTGAACATTATTGTTCTCTTTCCTTATCAAATATAAGATATTTTTGAATAATTTTTTAAAGAGAATAAAAACCAGTAAAATAACATTAGAAATCATACAGAATTTTTCTAAAGAAAAAGATAGGAATTGAACAGTGGTTGTTCTATTGCTAATGGTTGTCTTCAAATTAGTTGTTCAGATTACCAGATATAAGCTCTATGGGATATGCAATATTTACTTTAATTCACTTTAGTAAAGTGATCATCTTGGGGCCAGGGAGATGGCTCAGTGGAATAAGCGCTTCCCTGGCAAGTGCAAGGGCCTGAGTTCAATCTCCGGTTGTGGAAAAAAAAAAAAAAAGTGATCATTTTGACTATATCTGGGTTTGACATGTCTTATTTTCTCCCTAGTTATCAGTGATATGGAGAAAGGGTAAAGATGTCAGATACTAATATAATTAATGTTAAATGAAGACCTGATGAATCAGAGTTATTTCAAAATCAAGTGACTTAACAAAGGGTGGCCCATCACAATTACTAAAAGTTAGTCACTCTGTGAGATCTTTGCACTGATGCTAAGAGAGATGAAATATTTTAGGGAAATCCCTTCACAAGCACTGCACTGTGATCTCAGAGAAACATGTCCTCCCAGGCATCGAATTCACAAGTGGTTCATCCAAGGTGTGAGCAAAATTTTCTTGGAATTTTAGTATCAATGAAAAGTACATTGATAAGCTGACTTCCTGGCTAGGTTGTGTAGTGATGATTTTTACTCTATTCTTGGCTTTCTATATAGTTTCTTAAGACTACAGACTTGTGTTAGTCTCAATCTCCCAGTCCAGATAACGGAGATGATATTACTAAGAGTCCTTCCTCTTAGAGGTACATCAAATACTAATTTTGTAAAGTACTCATTTTAATATGGTCACATACACAAACTTAATAAATATTAGTATAATTATGATTGCGTTATTAGAAGGGCCCCCTTATTTCCCCAGAATATTTGGGAAGGCTCTTTACTTTTATGATACCCGTAAGTTTTATGTTTTCCAATTTATGTCACAACTCTTATTCCCTAAGACTGTCAAGTGTATTTTCCAAGTTATTTTCAGAGTGCAATCAGCCAGATCCTTCCTTTCCTCTTGGGCTTTTCACAGGGCAATGAACTGGCACATTCTGGTCATGGTCAGACCACAGGGTACTAAGATAGACCAGATCTCTTGACATTTCTCCCTGTTCCTCAGGGGCATTTGCTTTCCTTTTCTGCCTCATCACCTTTAGAAAAATCTTCTTTTGTTCTCATGATTGCCAATAAGTACTTTTCTCACAGTTTGCCTGAAGATGTTCTGGCCTGTTCAGTGATTCCACAGAAAGGCCTGGGAGTCTTTTGAAAGTGATTTTTTTTTTCCTTCAGAACTGGTCCTGCTAACTGGTCTGCACTACAAAATTCTTCAGAACTCAGGCCCTTGTGCTTGCCAGGCAAGTGCTTATTCTATTGAGCTATCGCCCTGGCTCCCTGAAAATGAAATTTTTACTTTTCTGGAAAGAGTAATGCTAGGAAAGGTGGTCAGCTTGGGAAATAATAAGTAAATCCCAGAGAATCATGAATTCTTAACATATATCTTCTAAAACAAAATACAAAATATAAAGATATCCCTAGAGATCTTTATTGCCATATTACATGAATTCTGTCATTTTTAATGGCCTTTACTTCTTTAAAATCTTAGAAATATATTTCATTTTTATGGGATCATGCACACATAACATTTGCTGAAGAAAGGAAATGTTCTTAAACTGACCTTTTACTTAGGTATATCAGTTGTCAGGACTTGACTATCACTGTGTACTGAATGAAATCTAAAGGATTATAGGGGAAAGGTTTGATTGACCAGCTGATATTTTTAAGAAACGGGACAGTTGTTATTCAGAGAGAGAGAGAGAGAGAGAGAGAGAGAGAGAGAGAATTCTATACTTTGCTATTTGTTGACCTCCTATTTAATGTCCTTGAACTTTCTTTCAATTAATCCTTTAAAAATTCCATGATTTATTTAGTACTTTCATTTCCTATTTTACAGACAAGAAAACTAAGACTTAGAAAATGTAGGTCACTCATCCAGTAGTGCAGACCAGTTAGCAGGGACAAGCATTAAATTCAACTTGCACTAATTCTAAATTCAATACAATTTGTTCCTATTTTGTCCCATAATACCTTTTCTAAATGAAAACTGATTTCTCTCTCAACATTAAATCGTATAGATGACTCTGCTAAATTGGTCTGTGAAGCTCAGTTTTGTTTTATCTTTCCTTCACTAATTGTCACAGACCCACAGGCCCAAAAATGGAGGAGTTAGCTTCAGACTACTTTTCACCAAATGGAAAGTGGACAATCCTCCAGCAACCAGCAGAGTTGAAATATAAAAATGTCAGCTTCTTAAGGTCCCAAGCAAACCTCCCTCGTGGAGTGCTGTTGCCTCTGGGCATCTTTCCAGGCCTAGCATGCCTGCAGGACTTGCTTGATCCATCCTGCCATTTCTCAGTGGAGAACTCTTTATTTTAGACTCTATTCTTGCATTCAGTTCAGTGGACTTGAAAATTGGAGATTTCCTTGTTCCCTGGTCCTTCCTTTGCCTGGGAAACAGACTTGGAATTCTTCTTTTCTTCTCCATCAGCAAAAGGACAACCTCACTCATTACCACTCCTTCTTTCAACTCTTGGAACCCAGCCTGGGCCAACAGTTAGGCTCCTGAGAAAGGAAGTTGAACTTCCTTTTGCTTATTTGTTCCCTCAATTGATTGAAGAAATGAAGACAGAAAAGCTTCTTGCCATACACTACCTAAAAAGAAAAGTTACTTACAGTGGAAGCTTTAACACCCCATTGCCATTGTTTAAGAAATTTGATATAAACCAATTTATGAGATAATTGAAAACAAACAAACCATTTCTCTCCTCCTCCTCTTCCCTCCTATAAGTGAATTATAAATAATAATTTCTTAGGTCAAATACATCCTCATTGTTCCCAGATTGCAATATTTACATATACCCCAAAGTCCTGTGATCACTATGTATGTAGTCTTATATTTGTGGAGACAGAAATTGCACATATAGCAAACATTGCAAGCTATTCATCAAAATGCCTTTTTGTCTTCCTGAGCCCGTGCTAGACTACATTTCCCAGTTTCCCTTGCAGTTCAGGGGTGTAGAGTTCAGAGTTCTTGCTGTAGGGTGCTCTTGCATCCTCTTCCATCTCCAGCTTCCTGAAATGGAGGTGGGGGGGACAGCCATCTTGAAAGGCCAGTACAGATGGTCATCCTGTCCCACTGAATGGCTACACGAAGCTGAGCTGGGACCATTAGCCTAGACTTTACTCAAAAGAAAAATAAACATATTGTTTCCTGAGACACTGGAGTCGCGGGTCTAGTTGCTACTGCCGCATCTCCTAACCAGAAGGTGTACGTGTTGTGTGTCGTGTGGTGTGTAGTCCAGTGCGATTGGCTGCAAAGCTGAGTGAGTGCCTCACTGCATCGTTCTCCTCCCACTCATCTTGACGGAAGCAGCCTTATGACAAATGATGACTCTTTTGAATACAGTGGACATGACAACATTGAACTAACCCCTAAATCTTGTCAGCACAAGTAAAATGAAATTGAGCGTACTGTGCTTCTTTGCTAAAAGGTGAATATTTCCTCTAATTTAACAAGAAAATCCCAAATTTTTATCAGTGGCATGAATAATTCCTCTGTAGGTGCTGTATAAATACAGAAAGAATTTAAAAGATTTAACTTTTGAACTCTTTCAGCAAATGATTCACATGGGATTTTGAAGATAGGTTTATTCTTATGTTCTTGAATTTATAGTATTATTAGTTATAGGGGAGGGATTGTTTATGTGTTTCAATTTATATTTCACTTTCTTTCCTTTAGCCTAGAAAAAGCGAGCACTCATCCAACATATTATTGGGGCTTGTGGGGTCTCAATTCAAGGGCTATTTTTCTTACCAAACTGAGTCATTGAAAAATCGGACAGAAAAATAGACTGGAAATAAATTTCCATTTTTACTCATGTTTAAAGCCGATTTTGGAAGATGGGCTTCCTAACATTCTGTCTCATATTTGTAATTAGCTATCCTATTTGCAATACTGGAGAGCCTAGTCTTCTAGAACAGCAAAGTAGAATGCCTGCTTTCTGAGTGCACCCAGATCCTAGGAGAAAAGCAAGATAAAGGAGCTTAGTACAATTAAATACACCTTCCTCCCTGGAGCACAGAAATGCCAGCACTACTATCCAAATGTTAATCCCTCTACATGTTAGGAAATATAAGGCATAGGGTCAGCTCTGTGCCAATTGGACCAGGATTAATAGCTATCTCTGGGCAGGAACTCTGCCTTGACAAGCTGCCTGTAAGAAAATTTACAAATAGATGGCAAATGCATAACTACTGTCGATTCAAATACGAATATCCAAAAATTGTGAATGAGTCTGCCGAGTCTAGTTAAGTCCTGAGTACCTCCCAAGTTCACAAGTGGACCTTCTTTTACATATTCTATTCCCACCCCCTTGTAAAAATCTGCTAAAGAAGCCTTTTCTGTATACAATCTTGTACTAGAAACTATCTCAGTAAACATATCAGTTAGTGTGTGCCTAGAAATGTGAGCCTTCACTCCTTAATACACATGTATTGATAGGTTGCCTATTTTTGTTTCCCAAAACATCTATATTTGAAGATTTAGAAAGCATTATATGGAGTGTTAAAAGCCTATAATCTCAGTAAGAATCCTCAGTCATCCAACTGGTGTCTATTTGTCTTGTTGAATTTGTTCAGTCTGTCTCTCCTAATGTTATTTCAACAACCATATGTTATTTTCATAAAAGTTGTTTTTGTTTCAGATTTGGCTCAGAAAGGATTGCATAATAACATAACAAATACCTTGAATCCACATTGCCACTCTCATCCTGTCTTTTATTTTATTTTATTGAAGAACAAATAACAATGAGACAGTTTCAAATCAAATTAGCAGGACAGATTCAATAATTAATACATTGCATATTGTTTTCATAGTGGTTTTTGGTCATACAAGGTGCATTCTTGATATTCTACTTACAAACACCATTAGAGCAGATGTCTCTAATCAATGAATTAAGAGCATGTAGCTGTATACTTATCTCATTTTTAAAAGCTGAATTATAGTACAATTTCAATTATTAATACTTTCTGCCTTGTTATCTTCCTAGTGGTTGTCCATAGTACAAGAAGCTGACAGAATATCTTGTCCAAACACTATTAGCGCAAATCTTGATTCTCATAGAATTATGCAGAAGTAGTACATATTTATCCTAACTGTACTTTTTATACAAACACAGAATGGTTCTTCCTTTGTATCCCTTTTTTTTTTGTTTAGTCTTGTCAAAGATGGGCATTCCATTGTCATTCGTTATAGGTGCCTGAACTCAACGAAATAAACATAGTCCAGCAGTCCACAATAATAGTGGGTTATCTGAAGAAGTTATTGACTAGAGTCATTTACAGCTCTACTTATTATTATGGCTTTATTTAATATACATCATTTTTATAATTTTCTGCTGGATGGTTAAGACCGAGATAAAGCAAGACCTATATAACAAAAAATGTAGCTTTTGTATCTGATGAGGTCAGTCAAGTCCCCTCAGGGTTCCTGTACTCCTGTAACTCACTCTGTAGATCTTTGGTCAGTGTCAGCCATGTAGATGAGTCATGGCCATTGCTTGACCAGTTTGCTCTTTGTAAGAGCCTGAGAGAAAGTTTTCTCTCCATGTGACTCTTCTTAGGTACACTATAGATCATCTATTGCATTCTTCTGTGGCTCCATAATCTCCTTGATCAGAAAATTTGGGGCACTACTGAGTTCTGTGATGTTACAGTACAGGTTCTCCTATGTCCTGAGTCTTCATTGTCCTTGAAAGGAATCTTTTATAAGTGCTAACTCATTACAGTCATTGACTTCCATATCAATTGGGGTTATTTCCATTTTTCAGAGGAATAAGGAAAAGCAGTTAAAAAGTCTTGGCACATCTGCACCTAAAAGTCAGAGCATCAAACTTTAGCACAGTACTTCCTGGTTATCCCGGCTGGAATTGCTCAGTGTAGCTTGGGGCTGCTGAAGGGCACATTGGCTGGACTCCTGCAGCTGTGTGCAATCACTGAAGTATGACGTAGACACAGTGGAAACGCCCACTGTGTGCAGAGAACACTGTGCTTCTACTCTTAATCTTTAGGGATTTCTACAATTCTGAGGAATAGATGGGGAAGGCAGATTGTGGGCTTTGTTTCTTTTTTATATCCTTGGAATTCACTCAGATAAAGAAGCATTAAATTTCAAGTTAGTTTAGGCTTCCAGTGCCCAAACCAAGAAGTGATGGTTATTTTTAGTTCTCTATGAAATACTTTCTGTATGCTCACATGGTTTGGTAAAACTGATACTGTTTTTTTACCTGTTGACGTCAAAAGTAAGAAAATTCTTCTTCCTTTCAAGAGAAGCTCATACAAAGCAAAGAAATTATGAGTCTGCAATATTAAGCAGCAAAACAACATTGATTTGATGGCACATAACATTTGAGGAAGTACAAAAGAAATCTTAATTATTAAACCCTAAAAGAGTACTAAAAAAGGCCGGGGAGATGGCTCAGTGGAATAAGCGCTTCCCTGGCAAGCACAAGGGCCTGAGTTCAATCCCCGGTTCTGCAAAAAAAAAAAAGAGTACTAAAAAAGAAGTACTAAAAGTCGTATTTTAATAGTAAATTTCTAACATTTTGGAGCTTCTTTAAAAAATGTTCACTGACTTCCCATTTTTACAAAGGACGTTTTTCATAATAATATATTGGAAGTTTGAAAAATCATTTAAAGTTCTGCATGAATTCAAGCCCTACCAAAAAAAAAAAAAAAAAAAAAAAAAAAAAAAAAAAAAAAAAAAGAATCAAAAAGGGGGGGGTTGGGTTTGGGGCCTGGGAGATAGCTCAGTGGTATAAGTACCTGCCTGGGACAACGAAGGTCCTGAGTTAAATCCCCAGTTAAAAAAAAAAAAGGAAGCATGGAATTTCAAATTTTTACATAGAATATGTAAGAACCCAATAATGATCTAGCAATATATAATTTTATGATTCCACTTTCCTTTTGTTTTTAAAGGTGACATACTTTATAGACACAACTTTTCATGATTTTTCAAGGGCAAATAAGTTTTCTCAAAAGAAGAAAAAGTTTGTGCTCTTAAAATTTGTTACGGATTGTACTAATCCAAGGAACAGGCTTAATGTCTGAACCCCATAATGGTCAACAATGTCAGGAACTGACTGTTGACAATTCAGAAAATGACAGTGCTGCATTGTTACTGTGGATTCCCGTGCAGTCTTCATTAAATCAATAGTATTTTCAAAGACACTTCTCTGTGGCAAGTCTATTCCAGAAGACAGAGGATCTTTGAGAAGTAATGTCCTGGCTAGAGGGAGCCAAAAACACCATTAGGAAACAAGGAAGTTAGCTAATAGTGAAGGAATAGAGAAAATAGGCGCCGAAAGCTTAGGCGCTGAAGGACTTCGTTGGAGGTGAAGCCAAAGAAACACATCCAGCGCTAACTCAAAACTTTCTGTTTCTTTTGATGTTTTTTCTACACATGAATGTATCACCAGATATTTACGTGGTTACAATCATACATGCATACAAGAGTATTTTTTAATAATCAAATTGAGGTGTCAAGGAACATTCCACAACTGTGGACACGTGGTCTGTGCACCACATCTTTGGGGAGCTGCTGACACAAAAGCCCCTGTTCCCCGGCAAATCCAAAATCGATCAGATCAACAAAGTGTTTCAGAACCCGGGAACCCCCAGTGAGAAAATCTGGCTGGGGTACAACGACCTCCCCACAGTGAAGAAGCTGACCTTCAGTGAGTACCCCTACACCAACCTCCGCAAGTGCTTTGAGGCCTTGCTGTCAGACCAAAGCTTCGACCTCATGAACAAGTTCCTGACTGCTTCCCAGGGGAGGAGGATCAGTGCTGAAGAAGGCCTCAAGCATGAGTATTTCCGCGGGACTCCGCTCCCCATTGACCCCTCCATGTTCCCCACATGGCCTGCCAAGAGCGAGCAACAGCGAGTGAAGAATGGCAGGAACCCGTGGGCCCCCTAGGGCAGCCTGGCCACAGCCAGCTGGGTGATGATCAAATGAAGGAGACGAGTTTCCACCTCACCACCACCAACCAGGGGGCCTCGGCTGCCGGCCCTGGCTTCAGCCTGAAGTTCTAGCAACGCCGCAGCTGGCCCGCACAGTGTGCACACCCAGCCCCTTGGACTAGGGCTCCTGGAGCAGAGATGCTGAGCCAAGACACCTAGGTCCTGGACCCCTCTTGGTTTTCCACCTCTGTTTTTTATATTTTTGTTTGTAAATTTGTAGAATTCCATCACGTTTTCCTCATGGAAGGAGGGCTGTGTTTTCAAATATTCCTGACCTGGCCACGAGGAAGGGCGGGTCTGGGGGGCCTACACAGCCCTCCCATGGCCTGCTGGCAAAGGTCCTCTGCTGCCAGGTCATGGCAGCGCAGGGGTCCTCTGCCGACCAAGTACTCCTCGCGCCTAGGTGGCCCATCCCCGGCCAGGCCTGGTGGGCTTGGTGCCAGCCACAGTGGGCTTTTATATATGTGGTTGTTACGTGTTTCTGAATGTAGTAGACTATTCTTGGAGGGAAAAAAAAAAACAATAATCAAATTGATAAAAATCACCTTTCTGTTAGGACTGTTTCTTCAACATTGACCCCTAGAGCGAGAACATCTGAAGCATTTTGCCAACCTGTAAAATCTCCTTCAGCAACAAGGTACTCTGCCTTGTTTAGTTTCATGCTGGAACAGAGAACAGGAGAGTGGGAGGAGGGGAAGAAGCTCACGGGTGACTGGACACATGGAGAAAGGGACAACGTGGACTATGCATATCATTGGGGTGTCCACTATGAGTCCTGCAGAGGTTGTGTAGTGTGTGACAGGCACGGTAGGAGAAGGAGACATAATCTGGTTCTCAATGAACTCTTAGTGTAAGGGAGGGGGGGGGTGAGACAGCTGATGAGGAAATTCCACAACAATGTAGTAAGTGCTAAGAGAGGAAATACAGTACACTTGGTCACCCATATTCTAGGCTGGTTCAGAAGGCACCCAGTGCCTAAATGAAGCCAAAAGGTGACTAAGTTAGCTATAGGCCAAGGAAGGAAAGCATAAATCTCAGCAAGAAAGAATAGCAATAATGAATTTGTCATAGGCTGCAACTACCCCCACAACAAAGCCTATATTAAGTTTGGAGCAGGGAGTGCAGTAGGAGGTGTGGGGACAGATACCGTGAGGGCTGAGGTCACAATCTGAGGAGCGCTGAGGAGCACACAGGGCCTTGCAAGTGATGTATATGCAAGACTGAGGTCTGAATAGCAAGCGGATTCATTAAAATTTAAAGCAGGAAGTGAGATGATCACATGATAATTTTACTTAATTATTCTATCAAATACACTTTCTTAATTCCACCTGAAATTAACTGGGTTATTTATCAAGTGGCATTAAGACTTCCAATACTTCATTCCCATTAAACCACTGAGTCTTCACAATAACCTTCAAAGTACATACCATTATTCTAATTACATAGATGGAAAGCTGAATTCAGAGAATTTAGATAAGTTGCCCAAAGTCACTTAGCAATAAATGGAGCAAGAACTCAGGGGAAGATCTATTTTACTACCAAGTCTGTGTTTTCTCCAGCAGACTGGGCTGTCTTCCAATTGTGTTCCCAGGTAGCTGTCGGAGAACACCAAAATTTATGTGAAACCTAATTACCTGAAAGGAGGAGAGGTAAGGTAAGGAGTTGAATTTGGTGCAGGCAAAAGAGTCGAGTGAATCAGTTCCTTTTAGCAACATATTTTCCTCTATTTAGGTCTGCTTAGAAGTGGTTTCATGCTCAAGAAACCAACTGATATCAGCCTGTTGGAACATAGAAGTTTTCTTTTTGCAAAGAGGAGTTTGATTACACTGGCAGCTCCAAGTCACCTCTATTTTTACACTGTTTGAGTTTCAGGCCTCCTCTGAAATTCGGAAAATAAAAGAGTTCCACCGTCGATAAACAACGGTTGTCACCTTTTCACAGTTGTCTGTGATTTACATGAGAACTTCTAAAGGATTATTTAAGCTTTAGTAATGCAGCAAAAGCAGATTAGCAGTGTCAGAGAACTTCAGCAGAAGTTAGGTGTCTAAAATTGGCTGCGGTGAGGCTGGTCTCAGTATGGAACTGAGACTTGTTAAGGAAACATGTGATGAAAATGTATTTGCTCTATGGAGAAGCATATCCAGTTATTTCAGCTCACCTGGTCTGACTGCAGAGTATTACTTCACAGTAAGGAAGTGGAGCATTTAACATTTTGCTCACCTTCTAAGTGACCCCTTCATACCACACCTCTGTTGGGAGACAAAAACAAACAGTGCTGAGAATTCCCAAGGGTTGAGGGCCAGGTAATCCTTTCAGAATGACTCTAACCTGATACTCCCTGACTAAGGTGGGACCCTGAGAGTCTGAGGAAATGAAAATCTTTCTCTTCCTTTTATGGTCTCACCTATTCTTTTGGCTTAAAAGTAACCATCATCCAATCCCAAATAGTGTACATGTCTGATCTTGGCTCCCTCACCTACTTGCTTCTGTGAATTCCTGTTAAAAGAAAAAACAAGGGACAGTCAAGGATTGTGTAATGGATCAGAGCTGTTGATCTGGGAATATTTAAATGGCTTGAAAGTGAAGCATCCAACTGAGAACCACACAATATCTCAATCCTGGTGAGTTTTTTTTTTTTTTTTTTTTTTTTTTTTTTTTTTTTTTTTTTTTTTTTTTTTTTTTTTTCTATTTGCCCTACAAAGGAAAGTAGGGGATGAGACATGACGCATGTTTAAACTTTAGTGTGTTAATGAGGCCACTGGACAGAGACTTAACCTATCTGATCCCTCCTGTGTGAGGAAGATCATGCAGACACGGGCTCATTACTTTTCTTTGCCCTGGGAATCAGAAATAGGCCTGTGCTTAAGGTGGTCTCCAATTCTCAGCACTAAAATAGACTTTGTAGTGCTGGCCTTAATAGTACTGTGATAGATAGTCCAGACTTTTGTCCCTGGCTTCCCCACTATTTCTAGTTGGATGTTAAGAAGGTTTCATATCCATTTAATAAAATTATTTAGGGATTGGCTTTCTGAAAGTCTCTGAGGCAATCAGACACTCCTTTGATTTTTTTTTTTTCCTTTCTGTATTTTAGGGACGGGTCCACAGGGTGTTCAAGGTCTCACTACTAGATCGGACTCAGTGATTGTTCTGTTTACAGCCTTCCAAGTGCTGGGATTACGGGTGTGCACAGCCACGCCCTGGGGGTGGGGCCAGCACTGCAGACCTGGGGATTGAAGAACATTTCCGGCCCCTAAGTAAGCCCTGAGCCTGCTTGCAGGTGCTTTAATCCACTGAGCTATTTGGCTGGCCCTTCCCCTTGATCTCTGAGGAGAGAGAATTCGCTAGTCTTCTGCTCCAGCAGCACTGCTCAAAGCAGGGCATGTTGGTGTCAAACACAGTGGCCAGTGTACCATGGAGCCCTGGCACATACCAGGGCTTGAGAAATCAGACAGTATAATAGAATCTAAGGCTCTAAAACCTGACTACGTGGCTTTGAGACTTTACTTCACTATTTGCTAACTATATAACCTTGAGTGAAATGATTCTCGGTGTCACTTGTCTCATCTGTTTAATGATTATGAGAATACTTTTCTCCTAGAAGTTTTATAGGACAGTAAGTGAGTTTTTGTGAAGTGCTTTGGCTAGTACTGGGCATGCAGGAAATACTATCAAATACTGGTTCTTTCTGTTCATATCCATTCAGATCCATATAAACATTAAGACACAGAAGAATGAATAGCATTGTCTCTGATCCGTAGAGTAAATCTCTTGAATATTTAGATATTCCAGGTGTTCTTCAAGACTTCCTTTTGAGCAATTCCAGAGGTTGCTTCACACATTTCCTGTAAATGGGGCATTTAAAGATATACCATGTGATGGACTGGAACGCTTTGACTTTCTCTTCATAGTTCTCCAGAATGGTGTTCTCTCTCTCTCTCTTGTCTTTGATGTGGGGGTAGAGGGAGGGTGTTTTTTTTTTTTTGTTTCACAAAAATGAACATTTGTTATTGTTAGAGTCTGTAATGATTTCTTCGGGGACATGTGACTAGAATACACCCAACCCTAGGACACAAGAAAATGATTTGCTCACAGGTGATTCTCAGATCTAAGATGGTATGTGGTTAGATGTGCAGCAAATTAACATAGGAACCCAAGTGGATTGGTCCCTTCAGAATTGGATGGAAAACTTAACTAAATTGCTGTTGTTGTTGATGTTGCCGCTAAAACAGTGTGGAAGTTGCCAATTTCCTAAACGGCTTTCAGCCTTAGTTTGCTGAAACAAAGATGAAAATAAAGGATGAAAATTGAAATCAATGCATTGAATGCATGCTATATGCAAGTTTACAGATGTGAGATTATAAAGCAGATTTTTTCAGGGAAAAACTGAGTTAAGATAAAGCATAAGCTTCCATACCTTTTGCTTTCTTGTCAAAGAGATTTTTAAAGTGCATTTTGCTCAGAAAGTAAGTGTCCCATCAGGAAAATATAAATCTGCTTGAATTGAAACTGTAGCCTAAGTCTATGAAAATATCCAAATTCTCTCATAAATTAGAACTTTACTGATTCCAAGGAGAGAGAGGGGGATCCCCATTATGAAATATTGGGGCTGTCAGGATCCTTTTCTTTTTTCAGTATTTTAACCTGAAAAAGTGGATAGCCAGAAATTCTACACAAAGGACTAATTCGGGAGTGGAGTTTTCCACACTCTTACAGCAGCCACATCAACCATCTCATCTCCCTCCCAAGGGGAAGGCTTTTGCCAAAAGAGTCCTGTTCACTCCTTATCTGCATTCTACCCAGCCCTTCCCTAGCCTCTTGTAATTTGGCCAGGTTAAAACAAACCCAAGCAAGCCTTACAGGTGGCTAAATGTTTTCAAAGTGTTCCATGTGTATTAACTCAATGAGCCTATATAACAATCTTCCAAGGTGGGTTCTGCCTTCTTCAGGTGAGAAAACAGACGCATTCAGGAATTAAGGAATTACCCAGGGCTGCATAGCTGGAAGGGCATTAAGAATTCAAGTTCAGGCCATCCAGCTGCAGGGCTTCTGATCTCCTGGGCCACTTCGCTATACTGTCTCAAAGCATGTGAATGTTCTGATAGAATCTAATCATGGGACAAGTATTTTTACTTCATACTTTGCATTTAAAATTTTTTGAAAAATAAGAAAAGGTTCACTTAACTGAGCACATGAATTTGATGAATAATTTTTCAATACTTATTGACCTGTAAGAGGTAATGCCCCTGAGAGAAGCAATCGCTGACTCACAACAAAACTGGCATTGGTGATATTGTTTGCAAAGTTGCCTCAATTTCTCATTGTTTGGGGAAATTTTATTAGTAGCTATTTGGCATAGAAAAAGAGCACCAGAAGGTATGGGCCTTGAAGAGGGGCTCCACCCTCTTCAAGAGAGGTTGCCTGTGCATTCTGAAGGTGTCTTAAAGTCTGGTATGAAAACACCACAGAACACACAGAATGTTGTTCTGTGTGCCAGCCATGCATCTATTTTTAAGGAGAAAGGGGTTCAAGACCATCTGGAGATGGTTGCTAGCATCTCAGAGCTCAGCAGAGGCCACACAGGGAGCAGAAGCACAAACACAGAGAAGCCCCCAGGAGGTACTCACTCCTTGAAAATTGCCTAGCTTTCAAAGGCATGCTGTCACAAAGATGAAACATCTGGGCCATGTGCTCCAGCTCCCTCAGAACCCGCAGTTTTCATGGGGACACTTACTCAAATATGGTCAAACTCCAGCTTAACTTTCTTGACCAAAGAATTGAATTATTGCTTATTTTTAGTGTTCTATATCCTTTGGCTTTTTATCATCATTGCTTTGTGTTTTTGAAAAGAGAAAGAGACAGAGAGAGACACAAAGAGTTCTGAAGAGTATTATCAAAGAAAGCTTCTGTGTCTCTCTCAGTCTCTCTCTCTGTCTCTGTCTTCTCTCACTCTCTCTCTCTCTCTCTCTTTCTCTCTCTCTCTCTCTCTCTGGAAATGACCTGAGGCTCCTTGCATATAAACACCGAAACCAAATAATCATATTATCATTGTATTATCACTGTGTTCCTAACCCTAGAGACACTTAGCATGGGTGTGGGTTTGCATAACAGAGAAACTAGTATTAACCTGGTACATATACTAATTAAATGTTAAAACTTCAGGAATCATGCTGCAGTCAGGCAAAGGCAGGTATAGGTGTGTGTGTATGTGTGTGTGTGTATGTATGTATGTGTGTGTATGTGTGTGTGTGTATGTCTGTGTTTCTCTAAATCAACTAATTCTATTTGATAGTAATACAAAGTTCAGGGCAAAGAAACAGAAAGGAAAAAAATCAGCTTGTATGATTGGATACAGAAAGTCACTCCCTCTTTCAGGGAGGAGGTGATTCACTGGGTGACAATGCATAAGTCACCCATCTTCCACCTTGTAAGTGGGAACTAGAACACTTGACAATGTGACCACTCAAACAAGTGACACTACCAAGTACCAAGGCACACAAGATTCCCATATTAAGCACATGAATGTTTATCAGGAAGACACTGAATTTGAGGTAGAAAAACTTACTTGAGAATGGGCTTTTTCAAGACTTTCTGAAACTCTATGATATTATGATGCCTATTTGAAAAAATGAAAACAAGGTTAAGGTAACCAAGAAGAGAAACTCAAGTTATATGGAAAGAGGGAGAGTAGAATTGAAGAGGGTTGGAGAAAAGGAAAAATATAAAGCTTATATTCACCAAAAGAAGTATTATAAACTCTGCGTACTTTTATTTTTAATTTTTCAAGAATAATAAACCACAGTTCAGCTTCTGCTGCCTAAAGTCACTTTAATTCACATCTTCAGACCCTTGCAGTGGAAGAGGACGGCATTCGAAGGATGTGGGCTTGTAGTCACCCCATGATAAGCATGGACAAGACTCCCGAAGTGCCATCTCTGCATCTGCGGCAGATGTGCTCTGAACAGAACACAGAAAGACAAGGAAAAAGTGATTTCTTTTTATGCCCTTTTGAATAATTGTTTTCTTGAGGGAAGTAGAAACTCTTGACATTGATACATTCTGATTTAATTAAACAAATACTTTTTGCTTGGTCATTATCCAAATGAGGAAGCAGCTTGTCCACAAATTCTCAAAAAGAAGATTCAGAAGAAAAAGGAATTGAAGTTAATCCTTTCCCACGTCACACCTAAAATAGATGCCTCCTAATAGGGAAGTTGGCGTATTTAAAATTTGTCTTTTACAATATATTGAGGAATCATTGAAAAAAGAGTCAGAAATTCAGTAACACATTTAAAGAAAATCTGCTAGGTACAATAGATATTGTGAGAGGAAAGGAAATTGTTTAAAGGGAAGGAAAAGCTAGAATGAAGAAAAGTGCAAAAGAAAGAAAGAAGGAATGGAAAAACATATTTATGTATATATATAGGATAGCGTGGATAATTTTACTGCTAATTTCTACTGGCCTATTGAAAGGAGCAGTACTGCTTAAATCTTTTTCTTTTCCTTTTTAATTTGTTATAACTTTTTAAAAACTAATTTTACCTGTTTATATCTGGTAATCTAAACAAGTAATCTGAAGACATTATGCAACATAACAACTCCTGTTGAATTCCTATTACTCTGTGTAGTGAAATTTTGCATCATGTCTTTTTTTCTTTTTGTTTTTACTTTTATTTTATTCTCTTTAAAAAATAAAAAGAAACTTAGAAATATGAAGTATAAAATAGTACTGTCCAGACTGCAGGCCTGAGAACTTCTGTTAGATATTCCCAGAAACACAAACATATAAAAAATATTCCTTGGTTAATTCTGGGGGAGACTGAGTTAAGAAAGTTACTACTTTGCACAACACTTTGGAGTATTTAACAGGCTGGTGCAGAGTATGAATTTCCAAAAGAGTGCCATTGGAGGAGAGCAGCTACTCCCAAACCGAAATTATTTTGTTAATACAAAATAACACATCATATTCCAAGGAAAGTAGTCAGTAAAACGCTGGCATAGAACAAAATCGCACAGGAATCTTTGAGTTTTCTGTCTAAATTACAGAACGGCAGTATCAAACATCCTGATACCTTTTCACCTATCCACTAGCCTCTGCATTTTTCTCCCCCTGGTCATGGGGTGGATTTATACTTACACTGCAATGCCTGTACTTCTTGACATGTGAATGTGAATGCTCACAGTTCATCTCTGATGTGCAGTAAAGAGATGATGAAGCCAACATATTTTTTCTTTTTGCAGAACCAGGGATTGAACTCAGGCCCTTGTGCTTGCCAGGGATGTGTTTATTTCACCGAGCCACCTCCCCGGCCCAGATGAAGCCAACTTTACAAAGATGCAAGTACAGTTATACACACCACTGGCCTTCGGGTGCTGGTTCTACATCTATTCTGGAGTAAGGTGCAATGTGTCCAAAGTAGAGTCGTGGAGGCTGAAGCTACCTGCTTATTGTAGCTTTGCTGTCATGACTTCTGTCCCTTCTTGATAAAAGATATTGGAATTTAGGATGTGACAGCAAAGTCTCCAGCGCAAGGAGATTTCGAAGAAAGCCATTTGAAGTAACTTGGAGAGTTGAATGTAATGAACTCTAATTATTTTACCAGTTATGTGAATATTGGGAAAAGCAATAGATATTGGCAGGCGAAGGTGTGTCAAGCAATGGTTATTGGAAGGTCCTGCATCAACCATTTTCAGTTCTATCTTAAAAAAAGTAAAGAGCCAGCAAAACTTCTAAGGAAAGGAAGATGATACGAGAGCACAAGAGCGCACGAGAGAGGAAACGCATGTTTTCCTAAAACTATGATATCCAGAACCGGAAGGAAGCACAACAGTTGTATCTTATGGCAGGAGAACCACAAATGAAATGGGCTCTTTTGTAACTTTAGTCACATATTCCAGGATCAAAATTCCATTTATTCCCCGCATGTGAATCTTCCCCCTCCGTTGGCTCTTGTCTTCCTTCCCAACCACACAGCAAGCGCTCCGCTCTGGCACTGGCAGGTGACATGGACTGCCTGACGCAGCCTGTCTGTTAGTCATGCTGAACACACCCAGGGGCAATCACCATTCTGATTCAAAGCAGGATGAAGAGTTCAGCGCACTCGTGCTGTTAGGGAGGTGACCTGGAAGGGTTTCCCGAATAACTTTCAATAGAAACTTTTCTGAATGTGTCAGTAACATCTCAAGTACACGAAAAACCAGCTTTACTGTCCTTTCACACAACACTTTTCTTCTATTTCTCAAGCATTTACCATTGAATGGAAGACAAATATTATCCCTGTTTTTAAGCTGTAGAAACTGGAATGTTAAAAGGTTAAGCATCGTTCACAAAGTGACACAGTGAGTCACTTTCTGAATCAGGAAATAAATTGGTGGCTCCAATTCCCTTTTCCCTGATTCTACAAGCCCGTGAGAATCATTTTAACACTATTTACAAAAAGTGCCTTTCTTTAGTGCCATGCGATGGGCACTGAACAGATTTCCTGAGACTGAAAGAAATCACAAAATGTGATATATTCTGAAAAGGAGTAAAATGTAGTCAATAACGTTATTTTATCCAAACAGTCTTATCAAGTATTGAAGAACAGGAGCCCAAACTTTTCAATCTTAATATGAGCTCTATGTATGATTTAAAAATAAGCACTGATGTCTCTTTGTCTCCAGAAATATAAGGATAATTACCCCTACTACAGATTTCATAAGAAAGTTGTATGTTACACTACATGCTTTCAGTTGAAAGGATGGATAGGGTTATTGAATGCATTTTGTAAAAAATGATCGCATTAGTCTTCTAGTAGAACTTTGCTAGGTTTCTTATGAAAAAGCTTTAAAATTACCGCTCACTTTAGGCTACGTGTTTTACACTTGTCGAAGGATTTCAGAAGCCCGCATTTCAGCACTAGACACTGTTAAATACATTGTCATAAGCAGTCTATGACAACTGCTTTGGTACTCATCTGAGTATGAAGTTAAGACATGTGAAACAATCCAACTTTATCCCCAAGTTTCTTGAGTGGTACTCATTAATTTTACTGCTATATAGATTGTTTTCCACTGCCACCCCTAATTCTACGGCTATGGCTAAAATGTAGTCAGAAATACAAAATTGTGTTCATTAGTATAATTGGAGCTCTGCTTTTTTTTTTTTTTCTTTTTTTTTTTTTTTAAAGGTTATTGCTTTTACATGTATTTTATTAAATGAGGAAGAAAAAATAACAAGGCTACACATATAGAAAAGACCAAAGGAAAAAAAATCAGAAACCTAATTTACACACGGTAGATTTCTGATTCAGGCTATACAGCCCTCACAAGATCTGTCTTACTCCAAATGCCCCTTTGAAGAATCTGTAGTGCAGGCCTCCCCTGCTGACCCTGTTTCCCTGGATTTTTTACATTCCAGTTTCTGGCTTTGTTCTGTATGGGGACATCATTACATAAACTACCACAGAGAATCTCTCTCCAGGACATGCAGACAGTTTGCTCCCCTTAGTAGCTAATGAATTATTCCCTGGAAGCAGCTCTGCCTTCCTCAATGGTGCCAGAGAGAAACAGGCAACTGCACCCACTTCCATGTCAGTTAGGAGCACAGCATCCCTGGGAGCCCCCCTCTCCACCAGGCTAGCAGTGGGATAAAAGCACAGTGATGTCACAGAAAGATAAATGATGGGACATGCCAGTGAGGGGCGCTCCCGGCTCATCTCCCACCTGGCTTCTTGTACGGCTGCATCTTCCATGTGTAGGTTGGGATTTAGTGAAGATAAATGTTGTCTTTTAAAGTTGCTATTCCATTCATTTTACAGATAAAGTGCAATAAAAGGTTCAGAAGAATATACAACTCATCCTAAGTTACAGAAACGGAGACTGGTAAATGTTGAATTTGGATCCATTTTCCTCTAACAGGTGAGTTTTTCTTTGGTGCCATTATCACCTAAGAGGCATGGCCCACACAAAACACTGCAGAACATTCCTGGACTCTGAGCAGCTCACTTTGCTCCAATCTTTAAGTGGAACTTAGTTCACTGTAAGAAAAGTCATCATAAAAAGAAATATACGTGACAAACATAATACATAGAGTGAAACATCACACTGTATTTAAGAACACACTACAGATTGACATCTTGTAGTCTCAACTGCTCCTTTCTGAAGATGATGGGAATGCAGTACACCAAGTCAGTTCTCATTATGTGTGGTAGTTATGTCCTCCAGGATGGTTGCAAGTAGGAAACCATTGCTCCTACGGAAATACAGGTTTAGGTCCCTATGAGCTTTGTCACGTATCTGTCAACTAATGAATATATAACCTTATTTAATATTGTTCATTCATTAGCATTCTACTTGTAGTGAATATCATTTCCACTCATGTGTAAACAAAGCTTATGTAACACATATGCTTTCTCTGTAAGGCAATCTTGTTCTTGCACTTAGGAACTCTAGGTAACATATAAGTGCTGTGCTGAATTCATTTGACAAGGCAATCACAACTGAAAGCACAAGAATGCAGAAAAGTGATATGAAATAAACAAACAAAAAAAAAAACAAAAAACAATAAAAAGAAAAAGCCACTTGCTTGTACTAGGAGATTTGAAGCAAGAAGGCAAACTATGACTTGATTCTACCTTGTCCAACAACTCAAAATTGTTGTTGTACTGTGTGTGTCCATGAATTAATATTGTGAGTATGGATTCTGACTTTATGAATACTTTTAGTGAGTAGGAAAATTCACAAATATGGGGACTAAGAATAAGAGAATCAACTATAAATGCAAATTGACAACATATAATGAGTTTTAATTCTGTGGCCACTTACATTCTTATCTACACTAAGATATAAACGAGCGTTAAGTCCACACACTGGAAAATTCGGTGGTTATTAGGATACTTATCAGTCTTGCTTCAGTCTATAACATTCAAAATCTAATCAGCTAAAGTTCTAAGGATAAACTAATTGAAGTATAATGAATTCTAAAATTACTTTGTCACAAATTAAAATCAAAATGAAATCAACAACTTGAAATAAATGTGAGTAATAGCATATGATAGTAGGGGCAGAATTGGAAAAGGGAAAGAACTGGAAGGTAGTTTTGCACGTATGCCAGACTTTTATTTCCATATAACTGGTGCTGTAAGATCCTCCCACCGACTTTTTCATACCGAGTGCTATAATCCCACGCAGTCCACATGATGCTCTGTGCTATTAAGTGAAGTGACAGAAAAATAAGTGAGAGAACAGCAGGGTTCTGTCTCCCAATGGCTTGGAATTGATACCTAGAAAACAGATAGTACAAATCGTGTATCAGAGCTCAGCACTGAGGCGTTGCTGAGTGCTGGACTTTATACGGTGACTTTATTATTATTGGGTTTGTATTGTTATAAAAATAAGTGAAAAATAAATATGTCTGCACATCATGCATGTTAGGCCTGTGAGACCCTACTGAAGGGTTTTGGCAGAAGTTATAAAGGACACTAATACAAGTATGTGTTGAGGAGCTGAGGGAAAAGTGGTGCTAAACATGTTGTACAGACACAAGCTGACTGACACCCATGCAGGTAATGCTTGGAATAATTTCGATTAGTTCTGGGACTGTGCCCACTCTGAACTACTTAAAATCTAGTGGACACCAGGCTATCCCCAGGCCCATGAAATCTGAAGTTAAAGAAAATTAAATCCATCTACATAGCAATGCCATGTTTCTCACTATTTTTTACCAATGAATATTGTGTGGGAAATTGATTCCATATGTTTTCGAGTCATTTTTGCAACTTGAATAATTAAAATATTCACTGATAAGAGCTGCCTGATGTCTTTAAAGTTAGGAAATTATCTCATGCCAAAAGCAGATAAACTCAAACACCAAAAGGTCAAGTTAAATTTGAAATTGCACATCCCAAAATGTAATTACTATAAAAATTAAATGTTTGTCAAGCCTTCATTTTTATTATTACATGATAGAGGAACAGAAAATTATTCTATTCTTACAAAACGTTAGCTGTTTTATTTGAAAAATCTCTGCTGTACTCACCTGTAAGGGGAGATACTGTGATCATGAAAAATCTCTGCCAATGTGTCCCTTTCTTGCAAAAGCTACCTACAAATGACATTGGAGAGACTACAGCAAGGGTGACATTTGTGATAAAATCTTGTCAGCTTTTTAAAAAACACTGAGAAACTGAAAGAGTAAACAACATTGTGAAAGGAAAAGAAGCTGCTCAAAAGGAAAGAACAATTGGGATGAGGGAAAGGAAAAGAAAAGGAAGGAAAAGAAAGAAAGAAAGAAAGAAAGAAAGAAAGAAAGAAAGAAAGAAAGAAAGAAAGAAAGAAAGAAAGAAAGAAGGGAGGGGGCAAAGTACACCCCCCCACACACACCAGCTCAGATAATTGTACTGCTAACTTCCGTTGGCTTATTAGAAGAACAACTAATGCTTATTTTTTGGACCAATTTTGCATGCTTGTATCTGGTAATCTCAACAACTACTTTAAAGACAATAATACGTAGCATAACGACTGCTGATTTCCTATCGTCTTTTGAAATTCTGTATCATGTTTTATGTTTCATTTTTATTCTCTTTAAACTAAAAAATTACAAAATAAAACAATATAATAAAATTAATGTCTGTCTTTTCAACACAAAATAAAAGTAAAAAAGTATAATGGTACAGAAAAATTTTGCCTCAATCTATTGAAGTATTTCTGAGTTTTAATTATTATCCCCATTTTGTAGACCTAGAAATGAAGGTCCTGAGCAACCACATCTTAACATAGTCAGTTAGACTTTGCCTGAAATACTTTAGCCATTTTTTCTCAGAAACAGGAATAAGAAGATAGCTAATAGATTTAGTTCTCCTGAGACACTGCAGAAATCCAAGGTAAATTTATTTACTTCTGGAAAAGGAATGAGACTTGTGGAAACACGAACAAAAGAAACAGTGAAAATGTCACCGTGTGTTCCATACAAAGATAGCTACATTTGTAGTTGAAGACCTAAATTCAAGTTTTGAGCGTTTTTCTATTTATATTATGATTTTGAGTAGGTCAGTTAATATCAGAATTTTTATTTTCTCTTCATTAAAGTGGGAAAAACAAAGACTCTAAACAAATGTAAGAATGTTTTATAAATTGAAAATCACTATATAAATCAATAATAATAATCAGAGTAATATAGAAGTATTAAGTTGTCCCTGCCTATGATGAACTCTCAAATCACTGAATCCATGGTTTATTTGTTTCATGTTACTGATTTAGTTTTTCCTCATCCTATTCATGGAAATAGAAATTTACAAAAACAGACATATGAACTGTTTCAAAATATTGTTCTTGAAAAAGTATGAAAATCTCTACTTATTTCTTCACCTTTACATTATTTTTACAAAAAGATATAACCATCACTTTGTCTTGTTTCCTCTAAATTTAACCCTGGAAAAGTAATTAATATAATTGAATAAGATGGACAGTGACCTTTCCAATAAAATGTTCTTCCACAAGTAAAGAAAAAAAAAGTGAAGTGGGGGAAGAAAGGAAGAAAATAAATCATTCAGTTGGAAACAAGCTGATACCTGCCAGGGCATTCTATGGAAATCGCCCATCTCTGTACATACTGTGTTTATGCTATAATTAAAAAGGGATTAAAAGGAACTAGAGCATAGCACTCCTGACTGCTGTTCCCGTTCGCCCTCAGGAACAAAAAAGCCTGGGTGTTAAATTTAGCCAGTGGCACACCACTAAGCCCAGGCCTGTGGGCTAGAAGTGCTTTGACAAAAGTTGGACAGTTAGTTTCCCTCTTGGCGATGTTTCTAGTAAAATAGAGGGGAAAGCTGAAATGTTTTCTGAAGCCAGAAATGCCATGTGTAACTAAGGAACTGGAGATATTTCTTCCTCCTTCCTCTTTAACTGTGATGCCTTGAACATTGGAATCTGTAATTGTGAATATATTGGGTCTTTTCATGTACATCATTGAGGTTTCAAATATGACATTTTTATTCTTGCAGAGAACATATGACACTGTTCAGGGGCACTGTTAAATCTTATATCCTGGGAAATTTAAACCTTTTCTCTTGGTTCCTGAGATGATAGAGACCTACAATTTTCCCTGGGTGAGAAGGCTGCTTCCCTGTTCTTTGCCCTTTTCTCCTCCTCTTTTCAAAAGGAGAGTTCCATTGTGTTTACCCAGAAATGGGGCTTTGTGACAATTAAAAGATTCCTAAGTGGCAGAGGCTAACTTACCAGTAGAGCTGGATTCCAGCTTTCCATGGTAACACCCAACTTCCCTTCTCTAACCACCTCCTTCTCGTCCACCCAGACAAAGTTAATCCTACCTCTGTGGTTACTCTGAAAAGGCATCCAGTTTGGTTATCAGAAAGGATCTTTCTTAAACAAATATTTGCCAGAGTCTGTTTTACTCCTCTGGGGAGTTAGCAAAGGAAGGGCTTGATTCTCTTAATCCTTTTTGATCGCACAGTGTGCTGATGACGAGAGAAGTAGTCAGGGTTACTAGGACAGGGGCTGAACATGTGACAGGGCAGACCCTTCATGGTCTTGATGATCTCAGACCTTCAGGGGATTGATGGGCTACTCATCGCCTAGGTGACTTATTCATCTTCGCCATCCACCACTTCTCCCTTTCTCTGCCTGGCAGAGATCCAGGAACATTCCACAGGGGTTACAACATTTTCCTTTTACAATAAAGTGCCTTACCTTTCTCTTGGTTCCATGAACTCTCTGAATGTCAGAGTGATTCTCATGGGAGGATCCGATCCTACAGAACTCACTGGAATTCTCAAAGATGCTAGATTGTTTCCTTCATGAAATTGTTCCATGCTGTCTTCTTGCTGTGTTTTCATCATCATCATGTTTTCGGGCTAAATGCAACCAGGGAGTTTCTTAGATAAGAAGGCATGTCTAATACACAATATTTGGGAAAAAAAATATTTTTGTAACTATTACTTTTGCTACCTGCTTCAGGTACTCTGGATTACTAGGAAGACCATCCCCCAGAAAGGTGGGGGCTGTCTATGTCCTTACACTGTTGAATATTTCCTTACCTGTGTTTTAACTTGAAGACCGTGTATAGAGGTAGATGACCAGCACCAATATCCTTCTCACGTAATCTATAGTTCCAACAAACAATGATAGATAAAAGCTCATGCTTTCACATTGCCTTACATCAGTTTTAAACTACCCTTTCTGACAAAAGAACATTGGAAGAAACATAAATGTATGCATATATTAAAATACTGAGAAGTAGCATACTAAACACTGTAAGATTCATTCCCAGCTACTTATTGGGCACTTTCGCTGCTACAGCTGACCCCATGCGGGGCTTCCTCTTCCCATAGGACCTAGACTCATTTCCCCTTCTCTGGGCAGAGCCAGCCCCTCCGAAGATTTTCTCTCTCCTGCCTCCATCATTGGCCCCCATCTGCCTTGTGTGTCTCTCTCATCTGTGCATGATAGAGATGCTATTTCTCTTCAAGTCCCCTCTTTGAACCTGACCTACCCCACCCCATAGTACACTGTTTCTCATCTTTCATTGTTCACAAGTCTCTGGATGTGCAGAGTATATCTAGAGCTTCTGCCTTTCCTCACCTTCTTATGAGTTTATCATATTCAAACTTCCTTTTCCCTCATACCCCAATTAAACGAGAACTGTTGTTGAAGTCATGAGTGAACTCTGTGTCACTGAAATACAAATGTGAATTCTCAGTCCACATTTTAATGCCTCTATCGGTAGGTAGTATTTAACGACCTGATCTGAAGCTTGCCCGTGCTGTCTCTGTGGCCCATTAGGTCTTACAGTTTTCTTGTGTTGGCTGGTGACTTCCTAGTCTCCTCCTCCAACCCAGACTGGGTATTTGCTAGAGGCATGAGTGGAAGAAGAACTAATTTCCTCTTCTATACTTTATCTCCATGCTCTAACAATAACATTGCTAAATATGCAGGAAAATCAGCGCACACGGCTATGACTTTGCTCATTTACCCGCCCTCCGAAGCATTTCCTTGTTAGCGTTTCTCTAAGAAGATTCTGAAATATAGATTTCCTTTTCCAAGTGAAAATACTTCACTGAAGATAATAAAACACTACAGCGTTATCCTTCCATTTTTCCTTAGGAAACAGCACACTATAACTCTGTCCTTACAAAACAGAGAAAAGTTGTGTGTATGCAGACCTTTTGCCATGCCAGTTCCATGATACTTTTGTCTATAAAAAATTAACTTTGAAGGCAGTCATTGCAATCCTAAAGTTGTAGCTCCACAAAACTATTCTGCATAGGATACTCTGCCAGTACATTTGCCTTGTAGCTTGACCCCTGCCTTGTGCAGATGATTCTTGCTCAGGGCTCAGCTCTGGGCCCTCATGACTGGCTGCTCTTCTCCCAGCCAGGAAGCACTGTGCCCAGCAGGTTCCTAGCCTGTCTGGTCCTGTCCTGAGCTTGGTAACCAAGTCCTGCTTTACTGATTGTGGTCTATTTAACTCCATGCTTCCTGGTTCTTGACCTGGTCTACAAACTGGTTTTTGAAAAATTCCTAATAAGCTTTACTCTAGGAACTGAACTTCCTGTAATAAGAGGATCCTTGATGGCAAGATTTTAATTTCCTCATGAATGTAGAAATGAAGCTATTGACCAGATTTGTGTTATGAATTCTTCCTATGGCTCTGGATACACAGATGGGTATAACAAGCAGTTTCTTACATTTATTATAATGAATCCCTGCCTTTACCATGTGAAATTTATACAAGCGCAAAGTGATTTGGACTGACACTGGTAATTTCCCTGTTTAGGCAAATCATTTACTGTGCTGTAATGTGTTTATTTCTTGTTAAGAAAGAGTAGAAAGAGTTTACATAGGAATGCGAGAGAAGGAATTTACATTACTCTATATAGAGCAATTTAAAGTAATCTGATGTGGCAATTACTTTTAACAAATTTAGTGAGATTTTGCTGTCTCAAGTAAAATAAGACCTAAAAGCAAGTGGAAAAGGAGGCACAGGAAGAGAAGAAAAGAGGAAGAGGGGAAAAAAGAAAGGAAGGAAGGAAAGGAAGAAGGAAAGAAAGATTTCCTTCAAATAATACCATAAATCAAATACGACAGGTAAGCTGGACATGCTGTTAGATAATTTAGTATTCTCCATGTAGAGGCAGTTTAATTCCAACAGATAATACTCAATTAAAAATTAACTTATATTTTTGCACAGACTATAAAGAATCTTAAACTGAGAAACTTATGTAATTCTTGGGAATTATTTTCCTAAGAACTATTACTATAATAACAAATTGCACCAGTACTTTTAAAAATTGCATTGGTTAGTATAAGTGTATTACCAAACAGTGCTGTCTTCCAGGTGACCTGTGATAATGGTTCACTACTCTCTTGACCCAGGAAACCTCACAAAACCATGCAAATCAAGAGGCTCAAGTCTTTGTGTTCACTCTAAGAGCACGTGTGAAACTGCCCAGGCCATCAAGGGTATACATATCCAAAAGGCCACCAAGTATCTGAAGGATGTCACATTAAATAAGCAATGTGTACCATTCCACTGTTACAGTGGTGGAGTAGGCCAAACAGTGGGGCTGGACACAGAGTTGGTGGCCCAAAAAGAGTGCTGAGTTTTTGCTGAACATGCTTAAAAATGCAGAGAGCGATGCTGAGTTTAAGGGTTTAGATGTAGATTCTCTGATTATTGAACATATCCAGGTAAACAAAGCACCCAAGATGCACCTCCATACTTACATCAAGGCTTAGGTTTAAGACTATTATTTTTCTTTTTAATTTACTTGGTACAGGGTCTTGCTATACAGTTCAGACTCATAGTGATCCTCCTGTCTCAGCCTCTCTGGTGCTGGGAGTGCTCCACTATGCGTGGTTGGATTTCAGGCCAGGCATGTGATGCTGGGGATCCAGCCTGGATCCTTGCACTTGCCAGGCAAGGTCTCTTTTCTTTTCTTTTCTTTCCTTTTCTTTTCTTTTCTTTTCTTTTCTTTTCTTTTCTTTTCTTTTCTTTTCTTTTCTTTTCTTTTCTCTTTTCTTTTCTTTTCTTTTCTTTTCCTTTCTTTTCTTTTCTTTTTCTTTTCTTTTCTCTTTTCTCTTCTTTCTTTCTTTCTTTCGTCTTTCTCTTTCTAAATAGGTCTCATTCATTGTAAAAAAAAAAATTACAAGGATAAAGTAGGCCTTGTTTGCCTGTGGGGCCTGCATGCCAGTAAATTTTAGGGCCTTAAGGAAGTATCTATGCTCTTATTTCCACATATGGAAAAAAGGAATCCTATAACTTATTTTACAAAATTTTAGGGTACTTTCAAAGCACCACATTGATGATAATATCTAAAGATTAATGGCAATGAGAACAGAAGAGTGGCTGATTTGAAGAAAAAAAATGCAACATTTTACTGGTGTCTACTGGCAAGATGTACACATAACAAAGCCACCTTTGTACACAATGCCATCAATGCCCATATTTAGGAATCCTCAGAGGGGAAGCCAAAATTTGACTCAGCAGTATGATTGATCCTTGTGCTGGATCCTCCCATTTGGAATAATATTCCAGACAGTTTGTACTGCCACTCCCTATGCTGAATAAATATATAAATTCTTCCGTAATCATGTGTCAATCTGTCCTCAATGTGAAATTCCCAGAAATGTAAGGTAGAAGACTTTGATAGTTATTTTAGGGGACTTAAAGTTTAGTCTTTGTGGCTTAATTCTTGGAAACAACCCTTGTGCCTAAAATTTCACAAGCAGAACACAGAATGGTCCCTGTAATGGACAACTGATGTTTTAAGAGAAAACCTGGCTACAAAGATACTCACTCAAAATAGGTACAAATGTTATTTGTTTCAGGCTTCAACCATCTAGATGCATGGACTGATTTAAGCCTCCATGTAAGGAAGAAATCCCTGTATGGTAGGGTTAATGAAAATTGTCTGGCTAGTGTTGCCCATGCCTTCTCTATTAGGATCATTTGTAAAATGTAAAAGGATTAAAGGCCAATCAAAATATTGTGTTACTGAAAGTGTGTGTGTGTGTGTGTGTGTGTGTGTGTGTAATGGTAATATTGCTTCTGAAGCAGCAGAAATTTTGTATCAGTAAACCATTTCAGTGCTGTTTGGTGAGTTACAGTTATAGTTTCTCTCTTCAGTCTTGGAGTAGTCCCTCATATTTAACATCCAGTTAGGAAAAATCCATCTACACTGTTAGTGATATAATAATCAATGTCCTCATTCCTCTGGAATGCAGTGACCCCTGTTTTAATAGACTGAAATATGTACTACATGGCTTTTTATGTCACACTGCCTTTCACAGTATTTTTGAATTCTGTACTAAAAAGAAACAGAGCTTCAGAGATCACGTGGCAGGATTAATCTGTCATCAGAGCACCGACACTCTTTGCAGTAAAATTTCAGAGATTCAACTTTCCTGGCTTCCAAACAAACTCTTGGCTATGAAAAGAAAGACAGGGGAGGTTAGGCCCCTAGGTCAGACATTTCTGAGAAAAGATACAACTTTTATCAGATAAATTTAAATCAGAGAAAGTTAAAATTATTTTGAAAGAAATACATCTTGGAAAGTTTCTGTAAGAATAACACAGAGCTCTGTCATCGACAAGGTGTAAGTCATTCAGAACTAGTATTCTGTGAGAGATGACTCATGTTTCTTGGATAAATGAACATAAAAGCAATTAGTAGGGTGTGAATTATTTGGTTTCTAAATCGCCTGGCAGTTCTGACAACCAGATCTAGATTTTTATCTGCCCAATACTAGTTCAATATATTCAATATTAATTTAACTTTTGTTTTAAAACCTCAAGTCAGTGAGAAACATTTTTAAAAGCTTTAAAAAAATGTAATATTATATTTCCTGTTTAAGGAAAGAGGACATAGTAAAAAGATGTGATTCCAATATGAAGCCACCAAGTTGAACATGTCACCCCAGTGATCATGTCCGATGTGATGTAGAACTTCAGTTCTCATGATGGACAGATGGACTCCAGCTCAGCATGTGCCGTGAACATGATAAATGGAGAGTGCTAGTAAACGTACTTGCTCTGAATTCTGTAGAGGACTCTTCCCACACTCAAGGCTGTCTTATTTCCTTGCCCAAGTGAAATTTATAACCCAAAATGTACACATTGACATAGGCATGGAGGACTGAGGATCATGAAAAGATGAGGAAATTAATCATATCCCGGTGATTTATTCATTGGGTTTATCTGAGAATTTACATAGCGGCATGGGTGACAGCTAGAATCCTGCTCCGAATCAGAGTCCTGTGAATGTGCTGCAGCAGGGGCAGACACTGAACCTTACATTTCTAGTTGGATACCCTCTTTCAGTTTCATTCTCTCTCTCTCTCGGTGCCTCAGTCTCCTACTTCATAGTGACTGTAGGGATTAAATGTCACAAGGCTTCATAGACTACAAACTTCCTGAAAACAGTCCCTATATCTCTCTTGCTGAATATCGAGTCTTCCAGCATACTCTCTGGCAAATTGTAGGGCTCAATAGATTTTAGGTAAAATATTGTGAAAATGCTTATTATAGTCCCTATGTACAGTAATAAAACATATTTTTGATGGTGAAAATCACCATCAAAATCACATTTAAGACTTTTCAGAATACCTTTAATGATTTCTTTCTTTTTCTTTAATGTAGGTAATATAGGGTCTATGGAGTCTATAGGATCTACAGGGTCTCACTATGTAGATCGGACTTGCAGTTTCCCAAGTGCTGGGATTACAGGCACGCTGCTCTACCACCCCCAGTCTCAATCACCCTTTCAGCATGGCCTGGGGGCGGGGCCAGCATGGCATGCCAGGGATTGAACCCAGCTGCTGTGCTCTTCCTAAACAGGCACTTTAGTCTGCTGTGCTATCTGGCCCATCCTTCTTTCAAAGATTTCCTAAATCACTTAAAATATTGTACTTTTAAGCTCTCATAAGACCCTCCATAATATGACTATATAAACTTATTCTGAGTTAATAATGTAATTTATACCTCTAACACATTGCTTTTCTTTAGTTTACAAATTATTTTCCTACCTCAGGATCTTTGCACAAGATTCTGTCACTATGTTCCTGCCTTTTCCTATTCTGTGTGAAGATTTCCTCCCCATATTCTAGATCATCTAATTAAGAATTTTACCAGACCCAGAACCACAGGTTTTGTTGTGAAATCTCAGAAGCAGTAGCAACAAAAGGAAACATATCTATAGAGTTCAATACTAGCTTACTCCATGGTATACTACAGCAGGTGGCAATGTTTAACTTCCTGAAACATCAGCTGTTTAACTTATGTGAGGAGTGGTTAGCGGCTTTTTCTGAGCCTCCTCAGCTCCTCTCACTGTTGTGTAGATGTAATTCCTGTGATAAACTACTTGTTCTGCAGCACTAGTTATCCTTGCTTTCCTGACTGGCTAGATGTTTCAATGTTACTACTGATGGAACCCTGAAGGTTTCAGAGTAATAGGACTATAAAGACTAGTATGCCTGAAATTGGTTCTTATTGGATTGAAGACATCAATGAGCCTATAGCTGATGGTAATGGAGATCTAGAAACCCACTCACATTACAGTTACTGAAAAGATCACTGTGGGGCACTTATAATCAAATGACTCTGGGTGGGAAGGCTTTGGAATGATCGTGAGACATTTTATGAGACATGTTAGTGAAAATCAGTTGCTTGATTTTAAGTATATCGCAAGTTTGGAAAACGAACTTGATTTGGTCAAGGTTTTGAATTCTCTGTTGAATATATTGAGTCAAAGTGGGAAAAAGTGTTAGATCCAGCTGGATTTATTAAAGGCACACTGTGCAGGGATCCTGGGCTCATGGTGTCTCCTTGAACAGTAAAGAAAAGCTCAAATACATTGGGTAGTTAGTTGATTGGTTGCTTAACTGAAGCTTAGACCTAAAAATAAGCTATACCAAACTATGTTGAAATTATTTAAGAGAAATCAAAATGCTAGAGTGGATTTATGATGAAAGATAGTTTCATTCACTTCTTCCACCTGAGAGGATCCAAAAGAAGCCCACCTTACCAAGGCTAGGCCAGGATGCAAGAAATGTACTCATGGCCATCTATGAAGAATCTGATGGTGGAATTTTTATGGGCCAGTGCTATGGTTTATAAATGTTTATGTCCACCCAAAAGTCAGTGTGTTGAAAACTTGGTCCAACACATGATGACAATGGTAAGAAGTTGTGGAAACCTGAATAATTGGAGCCTATTGAACCGTATTGGGAGGTTATAAGGGGCCCCAGCCCTTACACTGGTTTCCTGTCTCATTGTGCAATTTCTCCCTCTTACCTTTGTTCACACCATAACATGACATACCTGCTACTGACCCTCACTAGAGCAGGCACCATGGTGTTTGGGCTTTCAGCCTCCAACACTGTGAGCTAAGTAAACCTCTATTCTTTATCAAGTATTCAACCTTTGGTATTTCAATATAGTAAAAAAAATTGACTAATGTGCCCAGGAATCATAGAGGAACTCTTGGCATAAGATTGAAGCTTACTGGAATTCATTGGTGATAATGGAAATTCTCAGATGTCACTAGTCAAATTCTTAGATGTCGACAGATTATGTAACAGCGCATTATCATCCAAGACAATGTGGCTGAGAGGGTCATAACTAGAAGCAGAATCAGAATAATCAGAATAATTTCACCAAAAAGATATTGACATTGGATAGATGATAAAGATGTTCTCAAAGATAAAATCAATTGGTATTAGTCTTATTTAACTGAAAAACTTTACTGGGTTTTATGAATAAGGTTCTTGCATGAGTCATCACAAAAGAAAGATGTGAGCATTCCCTCAACTAATTCTTTTGTAAGACAGTTAACAGACTTACAGTACCCTGAATAAAGGCAGGTTAGATTCCCTTGCGAAAGGATGGTGTTATATAACCAGAAATTTATGGGTATTCTCCCTCCTAGGCTTCTCTAAAGAGACTGACAATCACTTTGAGCATGATTTTTTTTTTTTATTTTTTATTTATTTATTACAGTGTCTCGCTACACATCACGGATTCTTTTTTTGCGGGGGGAGAGGATCAGCTCAGCCCGCCCTGGGGGGGGGAGGGGCTGGCATGGCATGTGGTGCTGGGGATCGAACCGCGGTCCATGAGAGCTTGCCTAAGCAGGCGCTTTAGACCACTGAGCTATCTTGCCAGCCCTGAGCATGATTATTCATTGGGAAAATAATCAGTTAAAGAATCATCAGGCACTGACTCTAAAATGCCATGCATTTCTGGAGAATCAGTCAGCAATGTGGTCCAATACTCACAACATGAACTTCTTACTATCCAGTGAGTGGTGAAGTATTGGCTTGGACCCTGAGTATCCATGTACTCCCTGTGATTTCCCGACCACCTCATATCAAAATTATATATTTGGAATGGATAAAATTAAGCAATTTTAATACTCTTTATATTGGCTATTATGATACAAAATCTCACAGTATGTGAAACCCATAAGACCTGGCTTTGCATACAATGATATTAAACTAAAGAGAATTCTGCATTTCTGACAGAGATTAGTGACATCAGTTGCGGAGGACATGATTCCACAGTAGTCCTACTCCATTTATCTTTTAACCTGTGAATAAGAAGATGAATCTTGCTGGGTATGGTGGCACATGCCTGTAATACCAGCACTTAGGAGGCTGGGGCAGGAGGATTGCCATGAGTTTGAGGCCAGCCTAGGTTACTTAAGTGAGTTTAGGGACAGTTGGTATTACACAGTGAAATCCTGTCTTAAAAAAAATCTTTTAATTTTTTTTTTATTTATTTAGTTTATTTTTATTTTTTAGGGGATGATTTACATGGTGTTCAGGGTCTCACTACTAGATCAGACTGGTAGTGATCTGCTGTTTACAGTCTCCCAAGAGCTGGGATTACAGGAGTGTACTACCACGCCCAGTCTCAGTTGCCAACCCAGGGCACCCCGGGAGCAGGGCAGGCAGGGGCGGGACTGGGCGTTGCTGTCACAGCAGGCCCAGGGATTAAATCCTCCACCCTTCCACCTGCTTACAGGCACTTTAATTCACTGAGCTACTTGGCCCGCCCTTAAAAAAAAAATTATTGAGGAATGATAGTAGTTTACAATAAATTTAACCATCTGATTTTGTCTTGAAATGTACACTTGTTTTTGGCTAGTATGTTTATCAGATCTGAGACTGCACATGGTAGCGTTTGCCTGTAATCCCAGCACTTGGGAGGCTATAAACAAGAGGATCATTCTGAGTCCGATCTAGTGATGAGACCCTGAATACTCTGTAGACCTTTCCCTAAAAAAATACAAGAACAAGAACAACAACAACAACAACAACAAAACAGAACAAAACAAAAACCCACAAAGAATGGAAAAATGGTAGTACATATGAGGAAAGAGAAATGCTGACAGGGTCGGGGAGATGGCTCAGTGGAATAAACGCTTCCCTGGCAAGCATAAGAACCTGAGTTCAATCCCCGGTTCCACCAAAAAAGAAAAGACCTGAGCTCTACTCTGGGCACTGTGTCCTGCTAGTACATGACCTTGTAAAACATGCTGAGCCTCAGAGCTCTGGCTCTTTATTGGTACAGTGACATTAATAACAACTCAGCCTTCTCCGTAGCATTGTCTTTGGCCTTAGTGAATTTTCATATGAGAGGGCACTTTTTAAATCACAACAAAAAGGACAGGTCTCCCTTTATATACATTGTCTCACCTTGTGGTTATCCTTCTTATTGCTTACACCAATGGAGTAGCAGGGAAGCTGGAGAGTGCTGAGTTAATGTTAAAGGTCTACATCTACCTCTGGACGATAGACTCCAGGACAGCAGAGGTTATGGCTACCTTTCTGTTTTCATTACTTTTGTAATGTACTAAGCAAAGTACCTGGCCTTCACTATCTGTTTAATATTGTTGAGCGAGTACCTAAGGAACAGACGAAATTCTGTTATTTTTATGTGCTATACTGTCTCGTGCTTGTCTGATACTGCATAGTTTAAATGAAACAGGTCAAAGAATTTAGGAACTCAGAAGTCACCACATTCCCCAGATGTAGTACAGTGATTTCTTGGTCAGCAGAGAATCTTTTCTCCTCCTGCACTGGGCTCACAGGAATTCCATTCTGGCAGAGAGGCCAGGCCACCACACCCCTGAGGAGCATTGGACACGCACAGGATTAGCTTGATGCTATAGCCTAATGGGTTTCTGGAGAGACAAGACCACCCCTTGCAGAATTTCTTATTTGAGGTCAGTCCAAGAGGTTAGAAAAGCTCTTGACTTTACAGAGACAGAATAGGCAAAAAAGTCTTTTTTAAAACCCAGACTTCACCTTCCTTCTACTATAACAACAAGGATTTAAATACCAATAGGGTAATAGAACAGTTTATAACAACACAGCAAACCAAACCAAAGCCAAGAAGGCTTTCCTTGTGCTTGGTTCATACTGATGAAGTGGTTTGTAGAGAAATGATCTGTGCTATATTATTGTACTTAGCCTCTTAGAAAAGTAGCTGGTCCTTAGTTAACCTGTCAGGAAGTTTCTTGTCTACTTGAAATTCTCCCATATCCTGTCATTACATTTCCTTGACTTCATAAGCAACTTTGTATTTCACAGTGAAGATAAATGTATGGTTCTAAAATTAAATAATAAAAAGCATCTGAAAACCGAGTTCTATATCTAAATGGAAAAAAGTCTTTAAAACATTGAATTTGTTTTTTCTTAATAAAGGAGAAAGAATGACTTTTGAATTTTAAGAGACAATGAAAGTATCTTGGAGAATGTTTTAAGCTTCAAAAATATTTCAAAATATACTTGTCTTGAAAAAAAAAAAAAAAAACCCTGATTTTAAAAAACTGGATGCTTGAAAAATCTGTCAATAGGAAGAGAGCTAAATTGGACAAGGTTTTTTAGAATTAAATTGTGGATAACGGAGAGAGGGGAGCAGAGTGGAGTGTGAGAGAATGGAGCTGCCTCTCTCTTCCTCTTCCATCTTTGGCTGTAGAACGCATGCAGATTTAATCAGCCCTATTTGTGGTTTTTATTCATTCTGTCACCAGATGGTGCTGCTCTGTGTGTAGTGATCACAGCGTTGTGGTCTCCAGAACCCGAAGTTAAGAGCCTAACAGCTCCTGAGGAGAAGGTGGGTTTTACTTCCCATCAGCCTATCTATATTTATGCCTGTCTTTGTAGTGCCAATTTTTTTTTCTTAGTCCTCCAACATAGTTTCCTTTGTAGTTCTTACAATGTGTTATTAAATATTACTTGGTGATTTGAAAAAAATAGCTTAACTAGTTTTTAAAGTCCTTTTTCTTTTTTCAAATTATAATGTATCTCTAATGTTTGCATCTTCCTGACATGAGATTTAGTAGGCAGTGCCAAAGTGAAATAGATTCTGTCTTCTTGGATATGTTATAGAAATTTTGATGTTTCCACTTTTGTGATCATTAAAGCTAAATATAGAGAATAGGTATCTAGATAAGATAATGTCTTCTCGGATTTTGGTAAGGGGATCAAAACTTTTGTAAGTTATACTATATTTACCAGTCGTTATGCTGGTAAATTTTGCTGACGTCATAGTGTAGGGAACACACTCATGGGGAGAAGTGGGCTCTAAGTCATCTAAACAAAGTAAATCCTTTTACTTATTACTTATTCATAAAACTCATTTTACAGAGAATATTTCAAATCAAAGAAAGTTTTGGATTTTGATATGGTCCTTTCTTAAAGTACATTTTAAATGATACTGTACAAAACGACACTTAGTCTTTGAACAAGTGTAGTCTCATATTCTTATTTTCATATTGTTTGGTAAGTAGTAACTACAGATTCCAAGTACTTTAGGTCAATTCTTACTTCAGAGAGCCTGCCCCACCCGTCACACACATGTATACACTAATAACCTGTAAGCCACTCTTCCTATTTTTTCACCCAAAACATCCTTGGCAAGCCCCTTTCCTTCCCTGTTTTGTACCTTGTCCTATTCTCTTCTTTCTTTTCTGACCAAGAATCCTGTATTAATGCTAAAATGTAGCACTTGCCGTTCCATAACTGACTTATTGCCCAAGTAGTTTTTCCTTCTTTCATTTTTTTCACAGTCATAAAGAATTCCTTTTAAAAATATTGTGGTGAGATCTCGGGTTGTGTAAGAACTTGCTACTTCTACAGTGAGTTAGTATCCTGAAATGCCTGGGAAAGCAGTCATTAAGCCGGCAGTGCATTTGAGGGCCCAGAGGCACTTCCTGTTCTTCTCCTCCCGGCTCTCAGTTGGCCTTTCTGCCCCTCAGCCTAGTCTCTTAGCTGACACCCGTGCCTGTGACTGCATTTCTATACAATTTTTGTTTGTAGTAAACCAAATTTTAATGAATTTTGAATGAGAGAGAGAGAGACAGAGAATGTGTCAATTTGGCTCTTTTTTTTAAAATTTATTTTTCGTGGAACCAGGGATTGAACTCAGGCCCTTGTGCTTGCGAGGGAAGTGCTTATTCCACTGAGCCATCTCCCTGGTCCCATGGCTCTTTCTTTTACAAAAACTTTTACATGTCCAAATACTGAAAATGAATATACTGAAACAAACAGTAACTTCTCTTTCATTTTCTTCTTTTGAGGCAGATTGCTTCTTTTGAACAAGTTCTATCTGAGAAGGTCATAAAGGATTCTAAGATAATCTCTAGAGCAATGGTGTGTGTTGACAAGAGCCCCTCCCCCACTTAATATAGATTAGTCTACCTTATTGGCTACAAAAGAAATCAGCGACCCTTCAGTTTGCTTTGAATAGTCAGTGTTGATTATAGTACCAGAATGTCATTTAGGTTAAAATGAGCAACACATTTTAGAAACCTCTTCTAGAACACATTATTTGTAGTCATTCTCCCCAGAAGGCAAGGCCAATAATGCTTCATGAAGCTGTCACTAAATAAATTTGAAACAAGAGTGAATATGTGTTTGGTAGAATTAAAAAATGTACAGAAATCACTCATGTAGAAAATAATTATAACACATGATTGGACTTGGTTTAAAGGATTTGAAAGTTTTATAAGCATCGATGATAAAAGTAAGCCGTTGTTAACAGAGGTGAAAGGAAAAGACAGAACACACAGTCCGGGTCCCTTATGAACTGCCATCATTCTAATATGTTGTTTCAAGAATAAGGTGTGGCGAAGGCTGGGGTGTGTCATTCCAAGGGGAAAGAATTTTGAGAACCTAGGTAATTCAAGTGGCTTCCTTGACAGGCTCTCAGGGACAGCTAGTAAGGAAGTTACCTGAGGTCATAAAATAAATTTAAATCTTCCTAGATCATCATTTGCAATTTGGATAAGCAGTGAATGAGTCCCTTGCCCTACAAGAAGCACAAATTCAGTTACTCTAGAATAACGACGGAGTCTAATCCCTAGTTACATTTCACCCACCTGGACTTCTGAAGAAGCAGGTGATGAAGGAGAGGAGATTGCTGCTAGTTCAGTTGAGCATCTAGTTTCAGGATTTTCCAGCTATTCAGCCATCATCTGATAAACACTAAAAGAGAAAAAAGGCAGCATTTGCTAACCTAATTTCTGTAGGATCCATTTATTTTCAAAAATGTATTTTTTTTTGTCCTAGTATTTCATCAAAATTTCTGTGGATATGATTGCTAATTTCTAGATGTATGAAAATGGATTAAACCAAAACACATATGCTCAAAGACAATTTAAATATGTGCATTGTGTATATTTTAAAAATCAAACATTACTGGGTGTAGAAAAAAAATAAATCATATCCAATGCTATTGCACTTCTCTCTAGTATAGGGTTACTACCATGATATTTTCAGCCATTTATTTTGGTATTTAAATTTATACTTTCAAGTAGCATGGATTATCACTGTGTTGGTCCTTTAATTTTGAATACTGTTATGGTTTGTATCTAGATGTCCCCAAAGCCTCGTGCAGTCATAGATGGGATTTTTCAGAGGTGGCTCAATGTAGAGTGTGTGACTGATTCATGGTACAATGCTAGAATTAAGGGTGCTAGAATTAAGGATGGGTGATTGCTAAATCAGTCCACTAATTGGTTTGGAACCACCTTAAATCTTGGTAGCCTGTATACAATAAAAGGGACAAACAGAGGCTTGTCTTGTCCCTTGCTTTCTTGCTTGTGCTGTCATCTACCACCACGAACAGTCTCTGTGACACCCCTTGCCAAGCCAGGATTATGCAGGAGCCAGCTGATAATGGAATGAAACCTCTATAAGCTGTGAGCCAAAAAAATCTTTTCTCCTTTAACTTTGAGTGCTGAGTATTTTGTCTCAGCAATGAGAAAAAGGACTAAGACAAACACTATACCCTAACCCTACCAATGCCCAGTTATGAAAGGTGACAACTTAGTTTTTTGTACCCCTTTCCTGTCACCTTCTCTTCCTAGGGCACACCAATACATGCTTTCTTTCTTCCTATTCTCCCAACAGAGATACCTCACCATTTGGAACTAGACAGTGTTTAGATAATTAATATTATCCATAATCTGTACATATTATTTAGAGATCAGTAATATAATCCTAATTGCATTTTATTTGTAATAGAACTTTTGTTTTTCCTGGGCCTTACATTTGCTTTCATTTTATCCTTTTAGTTTCCCACATATCAATCATTCATTTATCTCCTGATTCTAACAAAGTTAAAAATTTCACCTAATAATTTTTAAGGTATTATTTTGTATTTTGAATTATGCCTGCTGTGCTTTGTATTCTCCTATTCCAATGAGACTTTACATGTCTAGGCATTAAGCAATTGTCTTTCTCAGGCTTCTCATTAACATCCTCAAGTTCTCCTTCCTTTCTTCTAGATTTTCCTCCTCATTTCAGTGGAAAATACTATAGAACTACCTCCTGAGAAGAGTTTGCAAGAGATAGGTGTCTTGAGCCCATATCTCAAAAATACTTCTATTTTCACATATGAATGAGATAAATGATTAATAGTTGGGCTAGGTATAGGATTACATGACAGAAATAATTTTTCTTCATGGCTTTTAAGAAACTGTGCCATTATCTTCTAGCTTCTAGTGTTGTAGTTAAGTTTACATGTCATATATTTTAATTTTTTAACCATCTCTCAAAGATTTTTAGGATATTTATCTATCCATGGTGTTCTGACATTTCACAGACTGAATCTTTTTTTTTTTTGAGTAATGTGTGGAATGTTTCAAACTAATAATTCACATTCTTCAGGTCTGAGGAATTCCTTGTCTACAGTTGTATTATGGTGAGCCATATGAAATTGCAGGTCAAAAATGGTAATATTGGCAATTTCATGGGTTTTGATAAGCAGTGAAGTCCTCCAGGAAATATTTTGGGTAATATGTGGTGTTGTGGGTCTGATAATTTAGTATGTAAACTTTTAATGAAGTGCATTGCCTTCTGAACTTCTTTATCATTTGGACATGATTACCTAAGAAAAGAAGGTCTCTTGCTTAAAGTCTTCAAAAGGCAAACTTTCAGTTTTGTCCTGAATACGCAGTATATAGTAACCTAGAAAAATAGATAAAGATAATCCAGGGACACAACTATTAATTTAAAAATTTCACCCAATTCAATTTCTCACGAGATCCTTGATTCTTAAAAGTATCTGGACTGAGCTGCTCCCAAGCCTTCCCACGCTCTGCAGAAAAGCCACCTCGCTTTCATTTCCTTACCCTCGCATTTCATTATCATTCATTCTCTCAAAGTTTGGCCTTGCCTGCATTCTTTTACTTCTACTATTCTTTTGGAACCTCATGACGTTTTATTTTCTATTACTCATTCTGGGGAGCAGAGAGATAAACATACACATTCAGTCAGTGTATGAGACTACCGAGTATCACCATCCTTACTGCAGAAGAGCAAACCACAGAATCGTGGATTGGCCACACTCTTCCAAGTTCAACTGCAGAGCCAAAACTAGACCCTCTTCGGTTCTTCTTTTTTTAATCATAATTTCCATTATGCTGTTTTCTTTCAAGACATTATTCTTTTCCTTCCCCTAAGGACTGAATTTTTCAAAGAACTTCTACCTATACCTCTTTATAAAATCCATTATCCTGAGTGTCAGGGAGATGGCTCAGTGAAATAAGCACTTCCCTGGCAAGTGCAAGGGTCTCAGTTCAATCCCCAGTTCCACCAAAAATAAATAAATAAATAAATAAATAAATAAATAAATAAATAAAAATAAAATCCATTGTCCACAAAACAATAGAAAGTTAATATTTTGGCACATTATTTCTACAAGCTGTTTTTCTATTATTACACCAGTATATAAATATGCCCTAGTAGTGGGTGTGTATTTAAATTTTCACAAGTAATGAAGCTAAAAATTGACAGTTATTACATTTTAACATACAATTAACAGATGTGAAATAGAAACTACATTTTTTCAAGATTGGAGATTAAGCATTTATAAGAAGAGAACATATAATTTTCATGGTTGGTGTGCTCTCCTCATTCCTAACCTAATTCCATTTTTTCTTTTATTATAAAAATGACTCTATACTACTTGGCAAATTAATACAAAATCCACAAATAAAAATCAATAAGTGCATAAAAGTATAAAGGGAAATAGTAACAAATCATTTCAGACACCAAAACCACAAACCTAATCAGCACTACCATTTTGTAACTTTAATTCCAGGTTGTCCTTATGCACATACTGGTAAAGGGAAGTGTAGAAAATAATGAGCATTTGTCAAAATAATTTTATAACAATAAAATATTTAGATAAAACATGCTTTATTTAATTATGCTGGAAAGGGCTTTAATAGAAATGGAGAAAGGCAAACAAAAACTGTGTTGGTCTGGCCAGATAGGTCAGTAGATGAGAGTGCGTGCTTAGGCAGATGCAGGGACTGGGGTTTGATCCCCATGTGCTGTGCTGGCCCTGGCCCCAGGGTGCACTGAGATGGCCATTGAGACTGGGCCTGGTGGCATGAGCCTGTAATCCTAAGGCTTGGTAGGCTGAAAACAGGAGGATTACTATGAGTCTGATCTGTGCAGTGAGACCCTATAGACCCTGTACTACATACTTTAAAAACAAAACCAACCAACCAACCAACCAAACAAACAAACAAAAAACCCAGAAAACATCAGAATACACTGCATTGGTGCCTGAATTGCAGGTAAATATGAAATGAAACCTTTTCACCTCATGCTTCAGTTATACTCAGCACAAATGACTCCCTGTTGTAGAGTTTCTTTTTCTTCAGAAACTCACCTTCTGGATGGATAATGATCCAACGTTGTGGACTCTCAAACCAAAAACTACATTTAACTCCTATCCCTGACACTCAATAGCTAGATACAGTTTGGTGCAAAGCTTCAGCACTCTAGGCCTCAGTTTCCTCATCTGCTTTATGGCAAGAATAACACAGACATCTCCAAAATGCTTAAGGGGGTTAAATATGTTCTCAGAACACTTAAGAAAACAGGCTAGTCATCTGCATTCACTCTTTCTTTTCAAACTTTTATCGGTCATATTATTTTTGTTCTATTATGTATTCTATTAGTATTTACATTTTGTTTTATAACCCTGATCCTACCTGTTGCTTAATTTGTCAATCTATGGCATCAATCCTGTCTGCATAACCAATTCCTATACCCCTGCTTCTTTGTATCTCAGTTGATTTATGTTACCTAGGCTAGTTTCTTTAACCCCCACATAGTTCATAACTCCTCCCCAACCTGAATGGTCAGTTACACTCTAGGAAATCTACTTCAGGGCAACATTTCTAGCTGCATTTATCATTCTGCCCATTGTCACCCATTTCTACCTATAGCCTCCATCTCAAACACATTCTCCTTTCATAGAAACAAAGCTCCTTGAAACCTTCTTTCTTGGCTCATGGTGTTTCTTTTGTTTGGAATGCCACTATCTCCAGCCACATTTGCAAATATTTACATGCAACATAAATATTTCCATTTCAAGAAGTGACATCGCAGTCCTTTGAATCATTTAGCATACAAACATAGGGATTTTCTACTCTTCTTCCTGCACCATACCTCATATCTGATTAATCAGTGAGTCCCATTTACCTACAAATTATTTCCTTTCTACTTTTTTTTTTTATGGTAGAACCGAGGACTGAACTCAGGCCCTTGCACTTGCCAGGGAAGCACTTATTCCACTGAGCCATCTCCCCGGCCTTACAAACTATTTTCTTAGCAAATTTTCTTCCTCCTGGTTCTACTATCTTGGTCCACATAACTATGCCTTGCTTGGATAGTTCCAAACATTTTCAAATTCTTTCTCTTAGAACTTTGTCCCTTTATAGTCTACTTGACATAGAACCAGGATAACTCTCTCCTCTACTGCAAACTTAAATTTCTTTTATAAGAATCCTGAGGACTATTCAGTAGATTTTTCTTAACAGATATAAAAAAAGTGGTCTTTAAAGTTACACTATTTAGTAAATGTGCAATAAATTCGGAGGTAAACCTTAGAGATTGTGTTTCTTTTTTAATCAAAATCCTTCCCAATTAGGAATTTTCGGTCTTTTTCTATACCAGGACAATATTTTCTCTAACTTTACATCCCCAAATGGAAGGTATGTTTTAAAAAAAATGCTTCCACTTATTGATGGAGTTTTGGATAGTTGGCATCCTATTAATCAGTGACCCAGAGTTGGAAATTTACTTCTGGTTTTTATGAAAATGAGCTATATTTATGTTTCTGAAAAATCCATGTTCTTTGAGAAATAAGGATCATATCAATTAGAACTAAGGTTTTTTTCTATAATAGTTTCATCCTTGATATTTGCAATTTACAGAAAGGAAAGAAAGAAAACAGGAAGAAGAAAAAGTGAGGGAGGAAGGAAAGAGGGAAGTACTGAGGGAATAAAAATGGAAACGAAGAAGGAAAAAAGGAAGAAAATACAATACATGCAAAAACGCAACACTGAAACCAAAGTGGATAGTTAATGTTCTAGTAGTAGTACTATTTTTCCCAGTACTTTTACCAATATTAAGAATGGCAATAACAGCCATTTACTGAATGCTTTCTATGTTCCAGACACAAGACAAAACATGTTACAAGCATCATCTCATTTAATATCATGTTACAATTTAATGCTCATATTCAAGTTGCCCAGCTAGCAGGTGACATCTCCAAAACTTGAACTCAGGTTTTCTAATCAGACACTCAGTCACTACTCAACATTCTTTCACAATATCTCTCATCACTAAATAATGAATAAAAATGCAAAAATATCCTTCAAGGTTGAATTAAGAAACTGGAAATATTTGTGGTCATGGTTCTTATTTCCTCCATTGAAAAACAGATTGTGTTTCACAGTTTTAAATCACAATTCCATTAGCGTTCAGCTTTTGCTGTGAGAGGGTCTGGATCTTTGCCATAAAACACCCTTTAAAGTAAAAATTGGCCAAGCAGTAGCCTAGGAGCAGCAGTGGAGCACAATTGATTTTCTAAAGTGAAACTGCCAGGCTTGAGTGGTCCAACAACCAAAATGTATAATGCTGACTGCACTGATCCCAAATTCTTTTTTAGTGACAATAAAGTACAAGATATTTTCTTATTCAGAGGTATTCACAAATAGTCTACTTAATTTCTTTCACTTATTTTGGAAGCAGGCAATGTAATATTATCCTATAAACCACAGCTAGAAAAAGATGCTTTCTTCACATCCTTTCACTTTCTACTTAATTCAAGGCTACAGGAACTTAAGGGTAGTGAATGTCTACCCTGCACTGCAGGTTACAGAATTATTCATTACTTGGCATTTAGGACCTGTGGTTATAACTAAAGAAACTCAAAAGAGCTTGTGTACAAAAGGAATGACTGGTCTGTGTGCATGCAGCCAAGGGGCACTTGCCTTCACACACTTCTTGGTCCACACTGTGTAATGAAGTTGTCAGGAATCTGCCTTGGTTTTGCTCTCAGCTTTGCTTCCTCTATGTTACTTTAAGTCAGGAAGGTAATAATCAAGTGAAGCTAAAATGGAACATGCGATGTATTTATTTAACTAACACAAAAATATATATGCTTCTGTCCCTACATGTTGACCAAAGTTCTTGGAATGGCCACCATTGCCTCCTTCGTATTAGGCACCCAACTCTGAGTAATTGCCAGGGTTGAATGAAACTGAGTGCTTTGAATGACCACTTAAGTTTGGTAACTTCAATTGAGTAGATCGATCATATCCCATTTATTGCTCTACATCCTGGAGAACTTTCACTTTAGAAAGTGTCTACCCCCACCCCCCACACGGCTGAGGATCAAACCCGGGGGGACTCTACCAGTAAGCTACATCTTAGCCCATTGTACTTTTTTTCTTTAGACAGAATTTCACTAAGTGGCTCAAGTTGGCCTCATATTTAAGATTTTTCTCTAGCTGAGATTCCAGGTAAGTGCCTTTGCACCCAGCTCAAATTCTTCTTGAACCTGAGGACACCAGTTAATTTAGCTCAAACACCATAGTTGGGAAAGTGAAGGAGATTTTCTTTTTTACTAGAAAATCATATAGCTATTGATTAACAAAAAAGAAGGTTGGTATGTGTGGCTTATTTTTAAAGTGAAAGAGAAATACAGTAATCTCTGACATCTCTTATTTATTAATACCACATGAATTAATTGTTTTATCAATCATTTCTCATGAAAATAACTTGAGACACAATTTAAATCACTATGAGGTGATGTTATGCCTGGCCTCACTGTTTTGGGTGACTGAGGTAGGAGGATACCCAACTTGAGCCCACCCTAGGCAATTTAGCAACATAGTAAGCAACTTAGTGAGACTGGGGATGGAGCTCAATGTGAAGGTTCTTGGTTAGTCCCCAGAGCTGAACAAAATTAGCCTAGAAGATGGGGATAATGTAGGTTGAGCTGCATGCAGAGGCACTTACCTGGAATCTCAGCTGGAGAAAAATCTTAAATATGAGGCCAACTTGGGCCACTTGGTGAAATTCTTTCTTAAGAAAAAAAGTACAATGGGCTAAGATGTAGCTTACATGTAGGGTCCCCCTGGGTTCGATCCTCAGCAGTGTGGGGGTGGAGGGCAGAAATTACTTTCTGTAGGAAAACAGGAAACAACGCTGACACAAAGATTTTTCCAATTTCAGTTATAAGTGAGTGTTGTATGAAAAGGACAGATGATGTCTGCTTTGTAGGGATTGTGTCTTGGAAAGAATCAACCTTTTATGCCTCTCTATAACTTTATTTTATAAAAAAAGAACAGAAAAATAATAGAAAAGACATTAGAAATGATACAGAATTTCAAAAAAACGCATTTCTTTTGTGTTCAACATTGGCTGTTATATAGAACATTGGTATCTTCAATGTAGTTGCTCAGATTACCGGTTATATGCATATAAAATTAGAGAGAGTAAAGATTTTAAGCATTAACTGCCACTTTCAAAAACCTGATAGTATTTAATAATACGATCACCTTAGATTCTCTGTGCATACACATACATGATCTTTTTCTTTCTTCTCTCCTTTCCCTCACCCCTGTTCATTTCTTTTGTACAGTTTCTTCCCCTTTTACAATATTTGTTGTACCTTTCTGATTTTATTTACTTTTTTGGGTTCTTACACTAGGAAGACAATATGATGTTAACACATGTGGGTCTGATTTATTTCACTTACAAGTATTTCCTCTTATTAGACCCATTTACCTACAAAAGCCTCAAGTGCATCTTTCTTTATAGCTGAGTAATACTCCGTTGTATAAAAAAATTACATCTTTTTTATCTATTTCTCAGTTGATAGGTGTTTGGGTTGTTTTGAAGATTTAGCTATGACTAAATTGCACTGCTATAAACATAGGTGCACTTTCAATTCTTCTGGAAAAATACCCAGAAGCGAAATAGTTGGGTCAAATAGGACTTCTAATCCGACATTTTTTAAGAATCTACACACTCATTTCCACAGAAGTTGTACCAGTCTATACTCACACCAATTTGTTATTAGTTGATTTCTTATGATAGCCATTCTCTCTGGAATTAGTTGGAATCTCCATGTTGTTTTAATTTGCATTTCTTGAATGACGTGCTGTTGAACATGTTTTCATATATTTATTTAACATTTATATTTCTTCCTCTGAGAGTTATGTACTCATCTCAGATGACCACTTTGGATTGGGTCTTTGAATTTTGGGTGCTTGATTTTCTGTTAGTTCTTTATATATTTTGAATAGAAATCCTTTGTCTGAGTGACTGTTGGTTAAGCTTTTTTTCCCCAGTTTGTGGGTTTTCTTTTCATTCTGTTGGTGATTTTTTTTTTTTTTTTGAAGTACAAAACCTTTTCATTGAGATGATATCCCAGCTGTTGATTCTTTAAATTATTTCCTGTGCAGTTTTCTTTTTGTTCATAAAGTTTCTACCTACGCCTATGTCTTCAAGAAACCCATGTACTTTTGTTTCCAGTATCTTCAGTATTTCTGTTTTAATATTTAGATCTTTAATCCATTTTGACTTTCATTTAGTATATGGTGGTGGACCTGGATCTAGTTTTAGTTTTCTGCATGTGGAGAGCCAGTTTTTCTAGCACCACTTTTTAAAGACACTATCTTTCTTCTAGGGAATGGGGTTGGCCCCTTTGTCAGAGATAAGGTGGCTGAGTGTGTTTCAAGTTGTGTCTGCATCTTCTTATCTGTTCCAATGATCCTTTGGCCCATTTTTTAAATAATGTTGGTCCTTCCTATCCATGAACAGGAAGATCTTAAACAAGGGTAAGAAGGACCAGTTTTGAAATCCTGTTCTATTTTTTTCAGAATGTTGTATTTTATAGATCTTTTACTTTCTTTGTTAGACTGATTCCTAAGTATTTGATATTTTTTTGAATACAATTGTTAAGGGTGTTTCTTGAATTTCCCTCTCAGAAAGTTTGTTGTTTGTATACAACAATGCTATTGAAATTTGGGTGTTTACTTTGTATTTTGTTATGGTACTGAATTTATTAATTTTAAGAATCTCTTGGTGTTTTTTGGGTCTTCCCAATAGAGTATCATGTCATCTGAGAGTAATGATAATGTCACTTCTTCCTTTCCAATTCTTATTCCTTTTATTTGTCTCTCTTGTCCAGCTGCTGTAGATAATATTTCCAGGACTTTATTGAATTGGAGTGGTGACAGTGGACATCTTTTCTTTGTGCCAGATTTTAGTGTGAAAGCTTTCAGTTTTTGTCTGTTTAGAATGAAGCTGGCTGTTGATTTGTCATAATGGATTTTGTCAGGTTGAGGTAAAGACTCTCTTTGGATTTTCTGTAGGGTTTTTATCATGAATGAGTGTTGGACCTTATCAAAGGCTTTTTCTGCATCTATTGAGATGATCATGTGGTTTTTGTTTTTGGCTCTGTTGATATGGTGTGCTACATTCATACATTTATGCATGCTGAACCATCCTTGCATTCCTGGGATGAATCCTGCCTGGTCATAGTGTATAATCTTCCTCATAATTTTCTATATTCTATTTGCTAGTATTTTATTGAGCATTTTTGCATCTATGTTCATTAGGGAGATTAGCCTATAATTTTCTTTTGTAGTTGGGTCTTCTTCAGTTTTGCTATCAGGGTAATACTTGCCTCCAGAAATTAGTTAGAAACAATTTCTTCCTTTTCAATTTCATTGAAGAGTTTGAGAAGCATTGGGATTAAACCTTCCCTAAATTTCTTATAGAATTCAACCATGAATCTATGAGGACCTTTTCTTTGTTGGTATGATTTTTTCTATTACATTTTAAATTTAACTAACTTATTGTGTTATGCAGATTTTTTATATTCTTAATTCAGCTTTGGTAATTCATATGTATCTAGGAATCTGTCCATTTCTTATGTGTTTTCTATCCTATGAGAGTAACAATTTTTGAAGTAGGTATTGAGTATCTTCTGAGTTTTCACAAGATCTGCAATAATTTTACCATTTTTATTCCTTATTGCTTAAATTTGAGTTTTTGCTTTCCTTTTTATGAGTTTGGATAGGGATTTATCAATTATATTTAATATTTCTAAGAACCAATTATTTGATTGACTAATTGTATTTTTTTCTTTGTTTCTATTCATTGCTTTCTTCTCTGATCTTTTATAATTTCCTGCTTTCTTTGGGCTTTGGCTCGACTTTCTCTTCTTTTTCTAGTCCCTTGAGGCACAGCATTAGGCTATGTATTTGTCCTTGTTCTGTTCTCCTAATGTGAGAGTTTATCATTATAAATTTCCTCCTGAGGACTGCGTTCCTTGCATTCCAGAAATTGTAGTAAGTTGTGTTTGAATTTCCATTGTATGTAGATGTTGTTTAACTTTTTCTTTAATTTCATCTGTAACACATTGGTTGTTGAGGAAGGTGTTATTTAATTTTCATTTTTTGTGGGGTTTTGCAGTTTCTTTTGTCATTAATTTCCAGTTTCATTGCAATATGGTCATATAATATGCATGGGATAATTTCAGTTCCCTTGCATTTACTTAAACATGTTCTATGGACTAGTATATTTAGAAAATGTCCCATGTGCAGGTGAAAAGAATATGTATTCAGATGTTGTTGAGTGGAACACTCTGCAAATGACTACCAAGTCCAATTTGTCCAAAGATTTTGTTTAGTTCTGCTACCTTTGTGTTAATTATTTTTTCCTAGTTGATTCATCTTTGAGACAACAAGGTGCTAAGGTCTCTGTTTAAGACTGTGATATCGGTTATTTGATTTTTCATATTCTTTCATATTCATACAGTTGGGTGTTGCCATATTTGGTGCATGCATATTTATAATTGTTATCTCCCTTTTTTGAATTTGTCCCATAACAAGCATGTAGTGACCTTCTTTATCTTGTTTGGTCATTCTTGGTTTGATGCTAATATTGTCTGCAAACTGGATAGCTAGCCCTGCTTTTTTCTGAGTTCCTGGTGCATGGAATATTGTTGTCTGTCCTTTGACATTTATCCTGTGAACTTCCTTTTGAGTTAAATGTGTTTCTTGAAAACAGCATATTGTTGGATTTTGTTCAGTGATCTGCTTTGCCTGTCTATTTCTTTTAATTGGTAAATTGAAGCCACTTACATGTGGCTATAACTTACAGTATTGCCTTATCTTTGTCATATTATTTTCCTCCAGTTGTTTCCTACTTTTCTGCTGTGTTTTATTGCTTTCCGTGTTTGGTGGCTTTTTTTCTGTTGTTTTTGGAGCTGTGGTCATTTTGATCTCTTTCTAGAATATTTTTCTGTGCTCTTTGTAGGGTTGGTTTGGTGGTCATGAATTTCTTTAGTTGTTCTTTGTCATGGAATTATTTTACTTCTCTACTAATTTTGTAAATTGTTTCTCATGTACATCAGTCTGGGTTCAAAGTTCATTCCTTTTAGGACTTGAAATACTTAACTCCAAGCTCTTCTTGACTTGATGGTTTGTGGTGAGGAATGGACCTTGATTCTGGCGCCCTTGTAAGTGATTCAGATCACTTATATGTGATCTGTTTCTTTCTCTAACAGTTTTTCACATGTTGTTCTTGTGCTCAATTTCTAGGATCTTGATTATTATACGCTTGGTGTAAATTTCTTTTGGCTGATACTTAATTAGAGATACTTAGTTCTGTATGCCATGCTTACTGTAAGTCAGATTCCTTTCCCATGGCTTGAAAATCTTCTGCTACTACTTCAGCAATTACTCTTTTTTATGTCCTTTATGTTTACTTTTTCATTGATAGTTATCAGTCGTATGTTGTTCATCTTTGCATCATCTGGTAGTTATTTCCTGGTTCCTTGTTTCATTTAAGTGATTTTTTTCCTTTCCTGATCAGTAGCTACAATAGTATCTTTAAGGACTGAAAGTATATCTTCAATTTTATTCAAACAGTTTTGCCAGATTGTAATGGAATTTTTAATTTCCTGGATAGCTCTTTAAATCTATTTCATGCATTCAACTTGTTTCCTATATTATTCATTCAAGATTTCTATTATTTTTCTATGCCCCTCTATTTTTATCAGTGTCTTATTTAGATATATTCAATATTTCTTTAATTATGTTTATCATTTCCTTTTTTACCTGAAAGATTATTTCTCATCTAGTTTCCTCTATACCCACTTGGAGTTGTTTACTTGAGTCACTGTCATGTCCGAGATTTCCTTCAGTTACTATCATGTCAGAGATTTCAGGTGTGTGGCTTCCAATTTTCTTCTATATTGAAGTTTTCTGGACTTGTTCTGGGTGGACTGGGGGCCTGAGACAGCAGTTCGTTTCTTCCTCTTGTCATTTTCTATTTATTTCATCTATTTCTATTTTACTTTGATTTCTGTGGTAATTCTTATTAAATTTTTATAATAGGAAATGATAACACCACTATCAAGGCCACTCTAGGAATAGTCTGTTTTTTAGAGATATTTTCTGTGTGTCAGAGATTCTTGATTTGTGTTTGGCCTAGATCCTGCCTTCTCAGTTAATGGGGAGTGGGGATGTGGTTTCTATTTGACTCTGTGCTCCATCTTTAGGCACAGGGCTGTGGTGAGCTTATTACTCCAGTCCTGATTAATTGTTACCAATTGGAAACAAGTGGTTATAACAGATATATTATCCTAGCTATTGTAATACAATGAACAGTAATAACAACATCAAGCAAAATTTGGAAACTGACAAACTTTGGTAACTGAGTTTAAACTTTAGATCATAGTAGCAAATCCTATAGTTATTAACAGAACAAATAGCAAATTGGGAGCTTGTATGCAAAGCATTTCCCCTTGTTAGAGTAGATTTACCCTGTATTTCTCTGGCCAAGACAATTTCCAGTTTTCAGGTGCTTCACTTCATTTAGGATGATGGGCCGGGCCCCTGCCTTCCTCTGGCTAAGCTGGTTGTCCAAGCACCTCCCCAATGACCCTAATCCCCTGGTGCAGGAGAATTGAGTGGGTATCTGTATTCCTCCAGAGAAGCTAGTTGCCCAGAGTTCACTTCTATCCTGGCATGGGTCCTGTGGTGCAGGAGAATGGGTAATTTAGAAATTAACAGAAATTTCTAAAAAATTTACAACTCAGCTAAGTTCATTCTAAGGGAAGAAGCCAAGTTACACTGGAAAACTGTTGGTAAAAACCGCTGGGAGACTTTAGAGGAAGCACTTTTTTCACTGTAACCATAAAGACCTTGGGAAGGGGGAAGAAAAGGTGGGAGCATGTAGGTTTTCTGATGCTACAGCTCTGCTCAGATGGCCCTGTCAACTGCCAAGAAGTGTCAAACTGCCAACTCCTGGGAAGCCTGAACATATTTATAAACCCACAGTGGGTACTGTTAGAAGTGCTGCATTCATGGAAAGCACTGTGACCAGTCTTCTATTCTTTCAGCCCCCTCTGGCTTCATGCCAATCCATTCCAACTCCTGAAGCCAGAGTAATCTATTTAAGATGCATTTTCTGTTAGTCTGATTGCTGCATTACAAAATCAAGACAGCCACATTCGAGCTAAGTCTAGATTTTCTTTGTCCTTTTTATATCCTTCATAGCCCATCAAATCTAATTATTCTTCCTCATGTATATCCTAAGCATCTCCTCTACGTTCCATCCTCATTTCCATGAGCCATGTCAGAGTCCCATGATTAACCCTGAGGATTTGCCAGGAATACTTTGTTGCTTCCCCTGCTTCTTGACTCTTTCCAAGACTTTCCTCCATAGAAGGACTGGAGAGATATTTAAACAATCTTCCCTTTCTAGTCATGTTATTTATGAGCTGAGTCTGACCTTCAAGGCAAATCTAAAAATCTTCCTGCTGGTCCTCAAAGATCCCAATGCCATCTCCTACTAACTGTCTGGCCTCAGTTGTTAGGTTCCACTCCTCCTAACAGTGCTTATCTCTTAAACATCTATATATCAAACTATGCATAAGTTCTCCAAACTTGCTGTTTCCCCTGCCTTCTGAGTTTTAGCCATTTTTCATTCTTCTGAGGATCCTTCTCTCCTGCATTCTTAGGAAATTCATCCATTTACCCTTTTGAACCCTTTTCTGATCTTAAAAGACTTTAATTAATTTACCCATTAATTTATGTGTTTGCTCAGTATGTACTGAGTCTCTAGTATGTATGCACCAGGGCTATAATACCTGGCAAAATAGGCACACAATAAAATGCTTCTGAGAGAGGGGAAGTGAAAGAAAATGAAAGAGGCTATGGGAATGAGATAGGAAAATAGCTATCATCCTAATGTTTTTTTTGGGATTACTCTACTATAATCCTTCCAAGAATGGACCTGTGCCCTCTCTGTATACCCCTCTTCACAGGAGGAGCTGGGAAAGTACATGGCTTGGCTCTCTTCTTGTACTGCCTCTTTCTTGTGCTTTCCATTCTGGTTTTGTGTCAAATTGCAGTTTATCCCATTTGGTTGACAGTGTTCACTTAACATAGCAGTGAATAGGCTTCCTGTCCAAAGACCTTATTACAGTAGAGAAAATAGGGATAAAATAAGTGCAGGAGATACTGAATAATATGAATAATAGTTCACAGCTCCAAAGAAATTTTGAGTGACTTTTCTCTTCTACACAAAGGGAAAAATACCTACGCCACATTTTTTGCATTATTATTTTGTCTTCCTACAGCCATTCAGCAGACAAACAAATTTTCTATGAAGAATCGCTATTTTTCTGAATAATTGAATGTATTAGCAGATGGACAGGTTGATGGCCAATGGGAATTTGGAAAAATATTGCATATTCCTGTTTTTAGAATATGCCTCTTATGTAGTTTGCCTTCCTTATTTTAAAGGACTATCATGGGATATCAGAACATACATAGACATTTGCATGATGGTTTCATTTATTTTACAGCTATGTTCACACAATTTCTTTATTATTCTTTTACTGGATTAATAAATTTCTAGTAGATTAGTAAAGTATATCTGGCTGGAGCATGGAGGTGCAGGACTTGGGGTACTATAGAATGGGAATCTAAATGTAAAATACAAAAACCCCAGAAATTTGAGAAGCTAAACATGCCATTCTTAGGTAGATAAAAACCATATAGGAAAATTTAGGAAGTTTGGAAGCTATATGATGTCTGTTTGATCATGGAAAACACTGTTAAACCATTTGAATTTTATTCTTTCTTCTTGAAAAGTGTTGTCACTGTCCTAGCACCTCTGCTTCTCAAATTTGAGAAAATGGAAACATGATGCCTCTCTTAGGAGCCAGTTTAGAGCAAGTCTCTGTTTAGCCTAAGGATAAAAAGCTAAAGCATTAAAGATAGGTGACAAGAATGAATGGGAAGTGGATAAATCCATAATGACATAATTTGAGCTGAGGAACTATTTTAGAGTTTAATGACCTCATATCTCATTATGTGAGATGTTAAAAAATTGTTTTGGAAAACTTCAATCCATTTTCTTCAGTAAAATTTTCTTAGTTGATTTGATTAATATATGCTTTAAAACACATAGTATGAAAAGACAATAGAAGTCAAATGATGGGGTCTTGGAAAAACTATGCCATAATTTAAAGGAGCTCCTATACATTAGAAAACAGTGAAGGTTTATAAATTACAGAAAAGAGAGTAGCAACTAAATACAGCTTCTCCTAGGTGTGGGATTAGAAAAAAAAAAAAACCTTGATGAAAAGGTAAAAAGGTAGATTTCTAGGGATCAGGAGTGAGATGACAGGAAAACTAGAGATTGCAGAAAAGATGTAGAAATGGAATACAATGTAGAGAAAGGAACAAGACTGTCTAGAAACCTGACCTCAGCTCCTGTGGAGTAGCACTGGCACAAGGAAAATCTGGAGAGGGTTGGATGCCCAGGGAGAAACAGTGGACTGAGCCTATGGTGCTGGACCCAAGAAGAGCCCACAGCCATTTTACACTGCACAGTATGTACTTATACTCTGAAAGTGACTTTCCACATAGCAGGCTTCATTTGGAGATGAATCCAAGAACAGTGTCTGACAAATCTGTGAGAGTTTAAGCAGAGGCCATTTGAGGAAGGGGTTAATTTTTTTAACGATTGAACTGCAGAATGAATAACTACACTGCAGGGTCCTGATGTCACTTATTACAGTGACAAAGTAGAGATGGCCACACAAGAGAGTTATGCAAAAGGCACAATCCAGACACAGACCCTTCAAGAAGTTTAAATTCAGGCCACACAGGACATGGGGTCCCATCCTCTGTGGTACAAATCCAGCTAGTCCTGCGTGGATATCAGAATGTGCTGTGTTGGAAAATACTGACACTAAATCCAATAATCTGTTTGAAACCCACCACTCGGCCTACACTCACCACAAAACTAAGCAGGCTTTCTTTCCCTACCTACCACCAAGAACAGGGATGGCATCTTGACTTGGTGCTTGTCACAGCCTGGAGTTATCACAGACAGAGGTGCTTATGGAGAAGGGGTAACTCACAAATCCTCGGTGTATTTAGTAAATACCTTGTGACAATATTTGGTTTGTAGTTATGTCTATGATATAATCACAAATCTCTTTTCTATGGTTTTTGGTAATTTTGTGGTATATTTTATTGGTACGCATGGTAGGTAAATGTCCAAGTTTTCTTTAATTCTATTTTTTTTTCTGCTTATTGCCAAAGTCCCATACCTGCTGTTATTAATTGGTTTTTATTATATGTCAATATCTTGTTTGTTTTTGTATCATCAACAGTACTGCAGTTCATTTCCAGAGAAATAGATGCTGGCTTAATGACACTGCATTCCTGATTCTCAAGTTAAAGGAAGTGGCTAGATCTTGCCTACAGAGAGAAGGGCCTAGAGTTAGCCATAGAGTAAATCACTGAAAATAACTCCTCTATCCCAGCATCAAATTCCTTCAGCCATAATTACAAACATCAGGGCATGCCCACGCAGGCATGGGTGTGCGCGCGCGCACACACACACACACACACACACACACGCAAGACAGGTAAAAAAAATCCCTCCCCATGCCCCTATTCCACTAAAGCTGATGCATGGAACATCTGTAGAGAGAAAAATCAAAATCCTAAACTTTGAACTATATAAAGTAATAAAAGAGGAATCAAAAAATATTCCAGATCAGTCAGGTTCTTGGTGATCTCAAAAAGATATAACTAAACAAATAGTGGACTTAATAAAAAACAATGAGTTTGCATTAGACAATAATAAAAAGTTAAGTGGCCTAAACAAAATTATCTAAAACACCAATTGTCAGCTTAGCAAAGAATTAGAGTCCATAAGAAAAATAAGTAGAAATCCAAGAGATTAAAAATGATATACAATGTATGAGCGCAGAAATGACCTAAGAGGGGAGGTAGGCTCAGAACTTGAACATAGCATTGACGCACATGACCATAGCCATACCTTAGAAAAAATAAGAAAGCATTAAAAAATGAATGCAAAAGCTGCTACGTGATGCAACAAAAGACTAACTGGAATTAGTGAAAAATCAGACAATAGCACAAATCAAAATTGGCATAGAAATAACCTCTTCATCAAAGTGCTAGCAGAAAGATTTCCAAATATAGGAAAGAATTTAATGTACAAATAAGCAAGGCACACAGAGCCCCCAAATAGCCACAATCAGAAAGGAATTTTTGTGATAAAAGACTCAAAATCCCAATGATCTAACCAGAAGAATTTTCAAAGATGTTAGAGAAAAGCAACAAACTACTGATAAAGGTAAATCTATTAGAATTACAGAAGACTGGGCTGTGGAGATTGCTCTAAGACCCTGTCTGACAAGAGCAAAGACCTGGATTCCTTGGATTCCAAAGCCCTGGTACTTCCTGCATGCTGTGCCAGCCCCAGAACCCTGGTGGTACATGCCTGTAATCCCAGTGCTGAGGAGACTGACCACAGGGGGCTCACTATGGGCTGCATAGTGAGACCCTGTACCAAACAAAGAAACAAACAAAAAAATATTGCAGAAGACTTTTCAAGAAAGTCCTTAAAGGCTAAGACAGCTTGGAGTGAGGTGTTTCAAGTTCTATAGGAAAACAACTTCTAACACACATGCATGCACTTGCAAAGCTATCTTTCTGTATTAATAGATAAGCAGAGTTCTTCCAGGACAAGGAATATCTATCAGACTGCCTCTAAAAAAAATTTCAACTGTATCATAGAAGGACATAATGAAGCAAACAATGCAAAAATGTTTCTTTTTTAAAAATATTTATTTATTTAGTATCAGGTCTTGCTACACAGTTTGCATCATAGCAGTCTTCTTGTCTCAGCCTCCCTAGTGCTGGGATTACAGGTGGGCACCACCATGCTCGGTTTGGCACAGAATGCCCAGGATTCCAGGGCTGGCACAGCATGAGGTTCTGGGGATGGAAACCATGTCCTTGTGCTTGCCAGACAGCACTTGGACCACTCAGGTGTCTCTCTGGCCCCCCAAAATGTTTCATAGAGTGAAACAACAAGCCAGGTGAGCAGGTAAGCAGAGTATGGATAAATAGAATCATCAACAGAAAAATAATGCAATGATAGGAATAAGTTAGTATCTTCCAATAGTAACTTTAAATAGAATGGTCTGAAATCTTTAATCAAAAGACACAGAATGGCAGAGTTGATAAAATAATAAATAAAATCCAGTAGTGCACTGTATGAGACAAATGCATTCAATCCCCCCTCCCAAGAAAAAGGAAGGAAGAAGCAAGGAAGGAAGGAGTCAGGGACTGAAAATTAAAGGATGGAAAACACTATTCTATGCAACAGCCATCTGAATCTAAGTAGAAGTAGCTATCTTATTTAACAAAACTGCTCAGAGGAGGAAAAGAAGGTGAGTACATATCGGTTAAGAGAACAATTCAATAGGAAAAAAAATAATTATATGTGATGCACAAAACACTATTGCACCAATTTTATACAATAAATATCAACAGATAAAAAATAAATCATATAGACACCAACACAATTACAGTGGGCAACCTCAAAATCCTAACTTTCCCAAATACAATAAAATCTTGATTTGTGAGAATAATTTTTTTCTCATATTCTAAAGCATTTAACTCTTGCGTTTTTTTTTTTTTTTTTTTTTTTTTTTTTTTTTGGTGGTACCACGGATTGAACTCAGGACCTTGCACCTTGCACTTGACAGGCAGACACTGATTCCAATGAGCTATCTCCCTGGTCCAAAATGTGAGAAGGTTTTTTTTTTTTTTTTTTTCTGGCTCAAGCTGCCTTAAGGGTGGGTCTGGTAGGGCAGGTGGGCTGGGCATGGAAACATGTCAAAAGCACTTGTATATCAAAGCAGATAGAGAGCAAGAGAAACCAGTTGTGATCATAGGATGTTTGGTGTACCACTCATATTGAAAGACATTACTTGTTTATTAAGTTAAAATTTCTTAAAAATGTTTGTGCATCTTATAGATAACTTGCAGGCCAAGTTATTCACAGTACAAGATCTGACTATAAACAGATCTATTAGACAAATATCAAAAAGAGAAATATCAGTATAAAACCAAATCTTTGAGCAAATTGATTTAACATGATCATGATGGGGCCCTGATTTGTATGTCTTGTTGCCTACGTCTCTATTTGAATTTCACTGTCTGATGTTAAATATTTAACATTGAATGGTCCAAAATGGTCTGCAAAATGTACTTTATATGACCTACAAAGGATGCTTAGTGTATGCAAAAGAATCAAAATTAGCCATACATATTGAGGTCATATTGCAATAAAGCTGAAGTCAATGACAAAAGAAACCACAGAAACATTGCAAATAAATGGATATTAAATAATACATGCTTGAATAATCAATGTCACAGAAGAAGGAGGGAAGAAATTATTTTCTAGACTCCAATGGGGATTCCAGAACAATATGCTGAAATACATGGGAGACAATAAAAGCAGTTCTAAGAGGAAATTGGTAGCTGCGAATTCCCATTTCAGAAGAATACATCCATCCCAAGTAAATAAACTAATAATGTGTATCAAGGCTCTAGATAAACAAGAACAATTTCAATTGAAAGCTGGTGCAAGGAAGGAAATTATAAACATCAAAGCAGAAAAAAAAATGAAATAGAAATAAAATAATAGAGAACTAAGCAAAAAGCTGGATCTTTGAAAGAATAAACAAAATGTATGAACCCTTAGCCAGTCTTACCAAAAGGGTGAAACAACAGATCCGAATCAATAGGCTTAGATATGGAAAAGGTAAGGGCTAGGGAGAAAGCTCAGTAGCATAATCCCTGCCTGGCAAGGGCAAGGTCCTGAGTTCAATCCCTGGTAGAAAAAACAAAACAAAACAGGAAAGGCAAAATCACAACAGACATTGATGAAATTCAGAAGATTATTAGTAATTAATTCAAAATATGTATGCCAATAAATTAGAGAAATCAGAAGAAATTTATAAATTCTTTGATAGATATGATATGCCAAACTTTAGTCAAGATAGAAAATCCTTGAATAATGAAATTACAGGAAATGAAATTAAGTAATAATAAATCCTACCTACCATGAAAATTCCAGGAACTAAAGAATTTACCATCAAATTGCAAAGAACCTCAGAGAGAACAAGATGCCAATATTTTGCAATCTCTTACATGAATTTGAAAGGAAAGCAGTACTCCTGAAGTCACTCCTTCAAGCATTATCCTGCTTCCAAAACCAGACAAGGACCCAAACAAAAAAATCCCAGGCCAATCTCTTTAATAAGCATTGATACAAAAATGTTCAATATACTGACAAACAGAATAAAAATTTATCAATCATGACACTGTATGCTTCATCCCAGGGATGAAAGTGAGATTCAACATAAACTAAGCAATAGATGTAATCCATCAGGTAAGTGGAAGCACGGACAACTATGACATGACTATCTTAGTATATGCAGAAAAAGCATTTGACAATATACAATACCCAAAGGGCTCAAAAGTCATCCAGTCATGGTGGACGCTATAATCCCAGCAGCACTCAGGAGATTGAGGCAGGAAGGTTAGGGAAAGATTAAGGATACCTTTGGCTACAGACTGAGTTCAAGGGCATCCTCAGCTAGATAGTAAGATCCTGTTAAAATAAATTGAGTAAAATAAGTATAGAAGTACTATCTCAATCCAATAAAAGCCATTTTTGACACACCGGCTGCCAACAATATATTATATGAAAAATGCTGAACACTTCTCTAAAATAAGGAATAAGATAAGAGTGTCTACTATCCTCATCTCTGTTTATTATATTACTCAAAGATTAAGAGGATGCAAGAAAATGTGCAGATATCTTCTATTCTTGAATAGGCAGAATGAGCACTGTCAAATGGTCATATTTCCAAAACTGAATAATTTTAAATATAATGCAACCTCATTTAAAATACCAACAGTGTTTCCTATAGAAGTAGATAAAACAGTGGGCTGGAGAGATAGCACAGCAGAATAAATGCATGCCTGGCAAGTGCAAAGGACTGAGTTCAATCCCCTGTTCTGCCAAAAAAAAAAAAAAAAAAAAAAAAAAAAAAAAAAAAAAAAAAAAAAAAAAAAAAAAAAAAAAAAAAAAAAAAAAAAAAAAAAAAAAAAAAAAAAAAAAAAAAAAAAAAAAAAAAAAAAAAAAAAAAAAAAAAAAAAAAAAAAAAAAAAAAAAAAAAAAAAAAAAAAAAAAAAAAAAAAA
>PVKA01001062.1:0-44635 GCA_004027165.1 Ctenomys sociabilis | reverse complement strand
GAAGAAGAAGAAGAAGAAGAAGAAGAAGAAGAAGAAGTAAATAAAAGAATCCTAAAATTCATATGGAACCAGAAGAGATGTAAAATATCAAAAGAAATCCTGGGCAATAAGAGTGAAGCAATAAGTTTTATCATCCTTTATTTCACATTTTATTATAAAACTTCAATAATTAAACAATTAGCATAGTCTCAAAAACAATAGACCACAATACAGAATGCAGAAACAACCCAAGCATACTGAGCCATCTAATCTTTGACAAAGGGGCCAAAAACATATGCTTAGGAAATAGTGCTGAGAAAATTAGCTATGCTCATGTAGAAGACTGGTTCTGGATTCATAATTTCTCACCTTGTAGTAAACTAAAATCGAAACGGATCAAAGACATAAACATCAAAACAGAAACACTTAATCTTCTGGGAACATGAATTAGGTAAAACTCTTGCAAACATCCATGTAGGAAGGCCTTTCTGAACACAACTCCAATTGCAGGAGAAATAACATCAGGAATAAACGAATGAAATTATATGAGATATACAAAATTCTGCACAGTAAAGGTGACAACCAACAGAATGAAGAGATAATCTACAGAATAGGATAAAAAATGTTGTCAGCTACATTTCACGCAGAAGACTACTACCTAGAATATATAAACAACTAAAAGACTTAGCGCCCCTAAAATAAAAATTATTTAAAAGTCCAAAAATTGGCAACTGGAGTGAATAGACACGTGTCAGAAGACATCTACATGGCCAGTAAATACATGAACAAATGTTCACCATCTCGCACCATTACAGAAATGCAAATTAAAACAATACTGAGACTTCATCTCAGTCCAGATTGAATGGCTAGTGAGGCAGAGGGTGAAAAATGAATTCTTCCACATTGGAAGTGTAAACTAGTACAATCACTATGGAGATCAGCATAGAGATTCCTTCTGTCAAAAGCTACAAAGGAAAGTTTCGTTTCGCCCTTCCAGCTACTCTCTCCTTGTAGGTTTCAAAGTCTTGACATCATATTACAGTGATACATGGATACCCATGTTTATAGGAACAAAACTCACAACAGACAAATACTGGAAAAGCCCCTATGCCCACTGATTGATGAGCTGATTATAAATGTGGCATTTATACATAATGGAGTACTACTCTGTTATCAAGAAGTATACATTTCAGTCATTTGAAGGAAAATAACGTTTATAAATAAAATACACATTTAAATATCACATTTTGTTTTATATTAGAAATGCGAAGTATAAGAGTAAAATAAAAGATGGAAAATAGAACACATCTTTTTCCAAAGGGAATAGTATCAAGAGATGGGGGGAGTGGGGAACAAGGAAAGAGGAAAAGGATGATGACAGAATGAAGATATGCAGTATGCATACACCAACTCCCCAGGGGGAAGGAAATCATTATGTGCCGAGAAAATGTACTAATAAAATGCAGATTTAAAATTATATATGTAAATATATTATAAAACAATGAAAAATGTGTAAAAAAGCAGGAAGAAATATACACATAAGAATTGTATAAATTGCTGACAAGAAGGAAATCATAAATACCCTTTAAATAGAGACAAGGAAAAGAAAAAACAGGACAAGGATGCCCAGGATAGAATCATGTAAAGAAATGAAAATGAAAATGATACTGATATGATTTTATACATAGCAGATTAGAACATTTAGTGTATTAGGTATTTACATTAAGCAGTACTGTTTACAGTTGTAATGGCAAAGTAATTTATTATGTCCTCTTCAGAACATAACCTGACAAGTTTTGCTAACATTTAAAATTCACATTTTCACCGACCCAGTTATTCCACCCTTAAGACATTCTCCCACAAAGATAAAATAGTAGTTGGAGGAAAATATTTAAAACAGTATTATTCAAATTAGTAACATCATCAAAGAGAAATAAATAAATAACTCCCACACCTTTGGATATCAGGCAGCATCTGATAAGAATGAATCAGACTTGTTGTTATTCATCCAGAGTGTTCCACAATCAGACATACAAGCGGGGAACAGAGTAAAAGAATTGATTTCATAATAAAGAAACAACAAACAAATGAATGCCTTGCTTTAAACTTGAACTTTTGAGAGGGTTCTGAATTGAGACCGGCAGCGAGGGCAGGCCTGCAATGTCACTTAGGACCAGAGCACTGCAGAACCTGTATGATGCTCTTGAGTTATTAACTAGTTAACTTGTTAGCAGGTGAAATGCTAGTTATGGAATGTAGCAATGGGACGGAGAGAAGAAGGGACAGGGCGTGAAGGATAAGCAAAACAACTGCTTTGGAAAGCAGCATGACATAGTGTGACATAATCCTTTTTATAAATGGTATTTAATGTGAGTGCCTATTCATATATTATTTATGTTCATATATTATTTATTGTAAAAATAGATTTCAATTAATTTCTACAGATTTTTTGGTGGCTATAACATATTGTTAAAAGAAAGGAGATCCAGAGTAACACAAAGAATACAATATTGTGACTTTTAAAATGTCAGTACCTTATGTGTTTGTGTGTGCTTTTGCACACTTGAGTGTGTTGGATTGTGTGTGCACCTGTGCTCATATGCATGTGAGAAAAAATTAAATGGGAGAAGATATAAGTGATCTTATAACACTATCTGCATGTTGTTTCAATTTTCAATTTAGGTAGGCATTGATTTTGTAATTTGAAAATCACCAAATTTATAAGTTGGATTAAAATTTAATTGAAGTGAAGTTGGATGTGTCACAGAGATAAGATTGGGGGGATATCAATGTATTTAAATCAGTGTATTTTCATCCTCCAAATCCTCTGGCAGTCACCATCTGATAAGCCCCCTATCAAGGACCACACTGGAAACCTCAAGCCTGGGCCGTTGTTCTTTTCCCAAGGGGCAGGAACACAGGTATCCTCCACAGAGTAAGCCATAGCCTGAGTCTTGTTCCCCTAGAAGGAGGAGGAAGTGATGCTGGCAATCCTCCTAAGAGGGGGAGGATCGTCCCCTGGAGAGCATTTTGGAAAACTGTGTGGTTCTGTCATTGTTATGACCCAATGCTTTCAGGCTTCTCTGTGCATTCAATGAATGCAATATAGGATCTGATCAACCCGCGTGGCCCTGTTCTCTGAAATAAGTGGTATCTTCAGCTGTAAGTGTTCCTCCAGTTAAAGAAAATATCTAAGGTCAAGTGAACCTGATTGGGATTGGGTCAATCAACTCAATTCCATATGATATAAAATAAAAAGTATTTTAGTCCAATTTTAATATATACTGAATTTTCAAAAAAAACCTCATTACATTATAAATTGTAGAAAATCCTATTTTGTTTCATTTTGAATTTTACTAGAACTTTCCCACTAGTATGTTCAGAATATCATGAACATACCAGTGGGAAAATGTCACGGAGTTTGAATCTGCAGTAAAGAACTTAGAGACTTAGAGCCAGGTGATTCTGAAGTTACAGTCACCCCTACAATGACTCAGTATGTCTCTCCCTGTAGGTATGACCAAGCGTCTGTTAACATCTTGAAGTACATACACAATAAATTACTTCCCTCCCTCTTGTTTTATTATAGTTTGAACATTATATTGATTTTTTAAAGTTATATGGGGAGAGTTATATTACTTATGATTTTTATTTCAGAATGACAAAGATAGCACCACAATTATTTATTATTAAACAGGGATACAAACTCTGGTAGCATGGGAAGGCCTCCAGCCCTGGAGCTGGAAGTGGGAATGGTGCTGAAACTGGATGGAGGCGAAGGCGGCACCTCTGTTTCTCCATTTTCTTACTCAGAAAACATAGAGCCACCACAAAGACCAGTGAATCTGTGGAGCACAGAGAACAGCATTCAGGAAGTCAGGACAGAGATCCCGGCACCTGTGACCACCTGCCACTGCCACCTCTAGGCAGGTGGATCTATGAAAACGAGTCGTCCATCCAAAAAACACAACAGACAGTTACTCTGAAGCCAACATGTGAGAACACAGACAAAAGCAATAGGAGAACGCACCATCCTCACTTCCTGGCAGGATGTCACACACACACACCTTCCAGCCAAGGGGGAGGAAAGTGTGAGGCTGGGCACTCAGCTGCAGAGACTCTTCACATGAGAACATGGGGTGGCCTGCCTGCTGGATCAGATTAAAGTTACTCTGTTTATTCGCTAATCCATGGATCAGTGATCTGCTACTTGCAAAATTTCAAATCCACAATGTTTTTCTTTTTAAATGGAGTGAAAATGAAATTGGAGCCTGGTTACAAATACAAATATTTCTACGGTCTTTTCTTTGCATTTTTTCATAGAAGAAAGGTTGGCAAGGACGGTGTACACTGAAGGTGGAGCAAGAAGGTCCCATAAGTGTGGGGAGAGCTGGGAAAAAGGGCTGTTGTGCCCGAACCTCAGGTTTTCCACTTGACGGTTTTGCCCCAGGCCTGTCCTGTTCATTTTTATCTGGGCTCAGATAACTAGAGGCTGAGGCCAAAAAGTTTGTCTTTTGTTCCATATAACAGAGCACATTCTGACCTAAGCAAGAATTATGTTCACGTCTATTATAGGGAAAAAGGAGGTAGAAAGACAATGCTTTTTGGTGGAGGTGTTTTCTTCCAAAATTCCTCTGTGTGAGCAAATATAGTTCCAAGATATTTATATAGTCCCTTAAAATGTTTTCTCCTTTTATAAATTCCCTGTTCTTCTTTGCTGCTCTAATCATTCTTATTTGTATTGATTCTGGGCTTGCACCACCATGCATTTTGTGGGAAATGGAATGAGTTATGAGTGAGTCAATAAATTTAGTGCTGGGAAAGAGGAAAGACACTTAAGAGAGGGTTATGCCCAACCTAGTTGCCTAAATTCTCAATTAGCTAGGCTAAGATTTTGTTTTACATAGTGGTTAAAGGTCTTTACTGATTTTAGGACAGCATCTTTAGATGCTTATCACAAGACCATAGATATTCAGAGTGGTCTAGTTATTTACTCAGTGAACACTTACTGAGCAATAAATATTGGCATTGGTAGGGTGAAGCAGCAGTGAAAAGGGAAAAACAACAGGTGCTTTTACTGGTCCTATGAAGCATTAATTTTTATATGGGGAATAGAAAGATTCACAAGTAAGCAAGTAATAAATCATGTATTTGGCAATATCAAGATTAATGAAGAAAAACAAACCAGATTAGTGGGGTAGATAGTGACTACCAATGAGGGAAGACAGAGACAGAGAGAGCATCCATTTTATAGGAGGTCTTCTGAGGTAAGGTGGGAAAGGACATAAGTAAAGTAGGGAGCCAAAGGGTCTGGGGAGATGGCTCAGTGGAATAAGCACTTCCCTGGCAAGCGCAAGGGCCTGAGTTCAATCCCCAGTTCTGCCAAAAAAAAGAAAGTAGGGAACCAATTATTGGGTGTCTTTTCCAGCACAGAGACAAGCAGGTTCAAAGACCCTGGGGTAAGAGTATGAGTGGCATCTCAAAGGAAAGTGAGGAGCCAAGTGTGGCTCCACCAGTGTGCGCAGAGGGGCTGTTGTCTTAACCATGAACAAGTTAAAAGAGGGCCTTCAAACCACTGGAGGGACTCGTTTTGATTTTCTTGACTTATATAGGATGTTGTAAAATTGCGTTGAGTAGAATACTAGAAATAATCTGTTTTAACCAAATCCAGTTGGCTGCTCTGCTCATAATAGATTACCAGAGAAAACCCAGCACCTTGAAAGACAATTGAACAGAGCAGACCAAAAAGAGACACTCTATGAGCTGAGAACATCAACTACTTCAAAATGAAAAGGTGGTCAGTTACATTGAATGCTGCTATGAGGGCAAGTAAGTTTGTGGCACTGGGAAGTGTGGTGAAGGGGATGCTGATGAACGTGGTTTCTGAAGACATGGGCTTGAAAGACGGAGTGGAACACTTTCGAGAAAGACTGGGATGGAAGGAAGCACAGACAAGAGTAAGTATTTTATTGGTTTAGGAAAAAGCTAAAGAAGAAGTACAGGAGTAGTTGGATGGGGATATGAAATCAAGGAAAGTTTGCTTTGATGTGGTTGTGTTAAGACCATGGTCGTGTATTGAACACTCTAGTAGTTAAGGGGCAAATGATAATTCAAGAAAAGCTGGGGACATTGGTAGGAATCTCTGAGAAAGGTAGATATAGTTCACATCCTTCACGACAGGGAATATGAATTACCTGGTGGAGGGGCTCTGGCTATACATCAGACAGTAGGAACATGAGGTGTTCTTTTTGATTTCTGTTATCATAGCAGTGAAATATCAAAGGGGGAGATCAGCTATAATAAAAAGGAGGAGTACACTCGAGAGTCTGAGGAGAAACAGTAAGTGCTAAAACAGGGATTTACCAAAGTAGGACAGTAAATCAAACTGAAATGTGTGTTAGGATTTTGTCCTCCCCTGTAGATGGTCACCCGACATTTCAAATGAGAAAGGTCAGTATAGTTAAATATTCTGTCAAGTAACATCCAGCTTCTTAATGAGAGGCAGAACTGACAAAAATTTTGTTTGACCAGGGTGGAATCTTAGGCTGCAATCTTGTCAAGGAAATGTGTGAAGGACTGATCAGCAAAAGGGCCACATCTGTTCTATGGGATAAAGAAGGATGGGAGGACTTGGAGAAGATAAAAGTCAGATAAAGATTGATAGCACCCGTCTCCCCGTTGAACTGGAAGATTGCTGAGCGGGGCATGAAAAGGATAAAAGTTAAACTATGAAGAGGTGGTCACAGAGTGACGCATTTCAAATGGAAGATGTCGAGGTCTGCCACCAGTGGCAACAACAGGATCCAGGAAGTGACATAGAAACAGGAGCTGGGGGAGTTAGGACAAGACCGTTGGCCATGAGGTGGTCATTAGGACCAAGGAAACTGAGAGGATGTTCCAGTGGAGATCACAATCACCAAGAATGATTGCTGAGTAGTGAGCCAGTAAGCAACTTGCTCAATCATCACCTGCATGAATTCAAAGGAGCTGGAATTCTTTTTCAAGAAAGGAGGTAGCCCTCATTTTGAAAGTACCAAGAAGAAATGAAAGAGACCATTTATCATACGTCCAGAGACAGTATACAAGATGGAGGAGAAGGAAGCATTTATAAAAAATAATGAAGATTAAGCTGCTGAGTTCTCAGGAATCCCAGAGAGCACATCGAAAGGATCTGAGGCAGAAGGGAGGGGTGGAAGATCATTCCAGATAGGAGTCGCTCAAAGCCATATCAGGATGAAAGAGTTCAGGCGATGAGAGACAGTTTGGAATGAATAAAGTAAACAGGAATGTAGGGCATGATTGGATTTGTCCAGAAGCAAGTTTTTTTTTTTGTTTTTTTTTTTTTAAATCTGCAGAAAGGAACCCCCACCCTCCCTATTTCAGGAAGTATCCAGGAAAGCACAGAGGGTGAGAAAAGGGATGTAAGAGTTTATTTTTAAAATGCCAAATAAGGAAGGTTTAGATTTACTCAAAATGCCTATTTAACAAAGGTAGCACCTGAAGCAGTACATCTTAGGAACTCTGGAGGGAATGGTCCAAAGAAACTGACCAGAAATGTCACCACCATGTTTTCACCAATTACTGACCACTATTTTGGGTGTTGACTGTAACAGTAATATATCCATTAGTTCTTTCATTTCACAAACAAATATATGTTCATATAAAATAACTTCTATTTCAGTTTTAAAATACATTAGCAAAGAATTGGACTTAGAATTGTCTGACTTCAAAAGTTTATGATCAAGGGCCAGCCAAATAACTCAGCAGATTAGAGCACCTGCTTAGGCAGACGTAGGGGCCAGGAGTTTGATCCCCAGGCCTTCCTTGCTGGCCCAGCCCCCAGGGGCACACTGAGACAGGAATTGAGACTAGGCGTGGTGGTGGGCACCTGTAATCCCAGTTCTTGGGAGGCTGTAAACAGGAGGATCACTATGAGTCTGATCTATGCAGTGAGACCCCGTAGACCCTGTGCTAAAATATAATAAATAAATAAATAAAAGTTGATGATCAACAACAGTAAGGGTAAGGAAATTTGAAAACGTTGAGGGTGAAAGTGAAGGAATAGTCTAGTTTCAGCACTAATACAACTCTACAAATATCAAGTATCAATATTTTAGCACTGCCCTAGGTCCAGCTATAAAAAAATAGCAAAAACGATTTCACTATTCTAGATATGATGTATACACCAAAACAACTGTGAATTATGATACAGGTAAAGATGAAATGTCTGTGTTCGGGGAAATTTTAAGGGGCCAGTTACAGTTTCCCAAGCAGGCAAAGAGTAGAATCCATTCTAGAAGAGGAAGAGAGGTCAGACATTTGCTGAGATTATGGGATGAAGATGAGGACTGGATGAAGTATGAGTGTGTAAACTGAGGCAAATGAAAAAGATAGATGAAGAAAATCTGTCCCTTGGCTTACATAAGTTATGTAGTCTTTCCCCTAAAAGCAGAGTCTCTGACCAAAGAAAGTTAGAATTGTATAGTACTTATCATATTTGTGATACTCATACATATGTTATTCTCATACAAATGAGAAGAGACAAAAATACAAATATACTTAATGCAAAAATTCATGTTCTCTTTCCTGTCTCTCTCTCTCTCTCTCTCTCTCTCTCACACACACACACACACACACACATACACGGTTAACATAGTTATACTACTAACTTCTTTCAGTTCAATGAAAAGTAAGGTTTGTGCTAGTATCGTTTGTACAATTAAATGCCTATTTCTTGTACTCAAGTAACTAATCTAAAGAGAACACTATGCAATGCATTAACTATTAATGCCCTCCTATTACCTTAAATTTGAAATTTTGTTTTTTTGTTCTTTTTATTGATTTATTTTTTATTAATTTTATTAAAAAACATAGCAATGAGAGTTTCAAAACCGATTAATAGGACAATTTCAATAACTAATACATTGTATATTGTTGTCTTCGAGGTAGTTATTCATAGTACAAGATGCAGACATGATAATCTGTCCAAATAATATTAGTAAAAATCTTTCTACTCATTGAATTAAGAGAAAGTAGCTGTATATGTATCCTATTTTGTATATACAGATAAAAAATGGTCCTTCCTTTGTATCCCCTTTTTTTGTTTAGTTTTTTTAGAGATGGGTATTCCATTGCTATTTAAACATTGTAGGTACATGAATTCAGCAAAATAATCCAATGTAGTCCAGTAGGCCATAATAGTAGTGGATTATCCGTAGGACTGGTAATGTCAGAAGTTGTTGACTTGAGCCTTTCATAGCTGAAAATATTAATATGGCTTTATGTTTTATACCTCGTTTTTATACTTTTCTGCTTTATGGTTAAGACCAAGATAAAGCAAGACCTATATGACAGAAAATGTAACTTTTGTACTTGATGTCAGTCCAATCCCCTCAAGATTTATCTTGTAACCCTTTATGGAATTTGCAGATTCTTTGTCAGTGTTAGCCATGTGGATGAGCCACAGTCATTGCTTGACCAATTTTCTTTCTGTGAAAGCCTGAGAGAATGTTTTCTCTGCATGGGATTCTCCTTAGGCACACTCTAATAATCAGTGATGTTGCTTTGTGGCCCCATAATCTCCTTGATCAGAAAATTTGGGATACAACTGAGTTACATGATGTTACAGTTTAGGTTCTCCTATGTCCTGAGTCTTCACTGAACTTGAAAGGCTAGGGACAAAATGTTGGCTGACCTTGCAGCTCTTGCATTTCTCCAATTTTTGATCTGCAAACTTAGGTTGTTAACCTTCCAGAAGAGAGGCTTATCATTACCCTACAACATATGCAGTTGGGTTTAACCTAAGTATCTGTCTGAGTATCAAACATGTTAGCTATAACATGGAACAGGTATTTTCCATCATGTATTGATACATTAAACATTAAGTCCCTGCAGAATACAGAGAAAAAAATTTAAAAATAAAAATATTCAAAAATATGAATAAACAATTACGTATTTTTATACAGAAATTTAGAAATCTAACCGTACACAGCATGTAGAAGGCCAATCCTGTGACATTTTTTTCTTATGTCTTTTTTTCATTTATTACCTTTTTGTAAAACAGACATTTACTTAAGACAGTATGGCAATAATTGGTATGTCATGACAAGCAGTATGTATTTAGAAGACCAGAGTGACAGGCATTCCAAGCATTACCCTTCTATTACACATTGCTGTCTTCAGTACAGTTGCTTAGTTCATAGGTATCAGCATATGCAGTCAGGGTGACAATCCTGCCAATTAACTGTTAGTTTCAAAAACCTGCTGATGTTTCTCAGGATCATTGCCTTACCCATATTATGAACACAAGTGTATGGCTTTGCCCCTGTCATGTCTCCAAGCATTTCTCCTCACTGTCCAGTCCTTTAGTTCTCACATTTCTTTTAATTGTGTTATATATTTTCTATTTGTATTTCTTCTTTTGAGTTCTTATACTAGGGAGACTATATGATATTTACACATGTGGGACTCATTTATTTCACTTACGAGTATATATATTCAAGTGGCATCCACTTCAATATAAATGCTTCAATATAAATAGCTAAGTAACACTCCATTGTATAAAATCACCACATCTTTTTCAACCATTCCTCAGATGTCAGGCATCTTGGTTGTTTCCAAGATTTGGCTATCATAAATTGTGCTGCTATAAACACAGGTACACATACATAACTATGGTATGATGTTTTCAGTTCCTCTCGGAAAATTCCCAATAGGGGAGATAGCTGGCTTGAAGTGGGATTTCCAGTCCTAGTCTTTTAAGGAGACTCCACACTGATTTCCATAATAGTTTCACCAGTCTACATTCCCAACAGCAGTGGAGAAGTGTTCCCTTTTCTCCGCAGCCTCTCCAGCATTTGTTTTTAGTTGATTTTTTTTTTTTTTTTTACGGTAGCCATTCTTTGTGGGGTAAGATGGTATCTCAATGTTGTTTTAATTTGCATTTCATAGATGGCTAGTGATGTGGAACATTTTTTTTTCTTACATTTATTTGCTTCTTTAATTTTGTTCTCTGAGAAGTGTGTGTTCATCTTGGATGCCTATTTCTGGATTGGGTCTTTATATTTAGTGACCCTAATGTTTTTTAGTTCTTTATAAATTCAAGAGAGCAGACATTTGTCTGAGTTCTTATTAGTCAAGAATTTTTCAAAATTTGTGGGTTGTCTTTTCACTTTGTTCGTAATTTCTTTTGATGTGCAACATTTTCTCAATAAGAAGAGGTCCCACTTGTTAATTCTAAGTATTAACCATGTAATTTGATTTTTGTTCATGAACTCTTTGCTTAAGCCTATGTCTTCAAGAGTTCCTCTTACTTTCTCTTCCAGGAAATTTAGTGTTTCTGTTTTAATGTTTAGATCTTTCTTCCATTTTGACTTTAGCTTAGTGCATGGTGATAGACTGGGTCAGTTTTAGTTTTTGGCAACTAGAGAGCCAGTTTTTCCAGCACCATTTGTTAAAGAGGCTATCTTTCTTCCAGTAAGCATGTTTTGCACCTTTGTCATAGATCAGGTGGCTGAGTGTGTTCACAGAGGTCTTTGCATCTTCCAGTCTATTCCACTGATCCTCATGTCCATTTTGTTGACAGTGCCATTCTGATTTTGTCACAGTAGCTTTGTAGTATAATTTCAAGTCAGGAATTGTAATGCCTCCTCCCTTGTCTTTGTTGCCCAGGATTGCCGTTGCTGTTCTAGGTCTTTTCTGTTTCCAAATAAATTTTAGGAATGATTTCTCTAGGTCTGGGAGGTATGTTGGTGGTAGTTTGATAGGGGTTGCATTAAATCTGTACAGCATTTTTGGGAGTATGGCCATCTTCACAATACTGATTCTTCCTATCCAGGAACAGGGACTATCTTTCTACTTTCTGTAATCTTCTATGATTTCTTTTATCAGAGTACTGAAATTTTCCTCAAAAAGACCTTTGATTTCTTTGGTTAGGTTAATTCCAAGGTATTTCATTTTCCATGGTGCTATTATAAAAGTAATTGTTTCTCTAATTTCCATTTCAGTGTGTTTTTTTTTATCTGTGTGTAAGATGCTATTGACTTTTATGTATTGCCATTGTATCCTGCTGTGCTAATGAATTTGTGTACCAATTATAGTAGCTTCTTGGTCAAGTTCTTTTGATGTTCCAAGTAAAGTTTCATGTCATCTGCAAATACTAATAATTTGACTTCCTTTTTACTTATTCTTATTCCTTTTTTTTTTTTTTTTCCTCTCTATTGTCTAATGTCTCTAGCTAATGATTCCAGAACTGTGTTGAAGAGGAGTGATAGAGGACATTCTTGTCTTATACCAGATCTGAGAGTAAAAGATTTCAGGTTTTCCCCTTTTAGAATTATATTAGCTGTTGCGTTGTAATAAATCGATTTTATCAGACTGAAGTAGAGGCCATCTATTCAAATTTTCTGTAGAATTTTTAACATGAATGAGTGTTGGACTTTGTTAAAAGCCTTTTGTGCATCAGTTGAGATGATCATGTGGCTTTTAGGTTTGGCTCTTTTGATATAGGGTATTACATTTATAGATATGTGTATATCAAACCATCCTTGCATCCCTGGGATGAATCCTACCTGGTCATGGTGTATAATCTTCTAGATGATTTGTTGTATTCTATTTGCTAAGATTTTATTGAGGATTTTTGCATCTATGTTCAAGAGAGAGATTGGCCTGTAGTTCTCTTTTTTAGTTGTGTCTTTCGCTGGTTTTGGAATCAGTATAATACTTGCCTCCAGGAATGATTTTATGACAATTACTTCCTTTGCAATTTCATTGAAGAATTTGAGGAGGATAGGGATTACAATTTCAGTAAATTTCTTGTAGAAATCAGCTGTGAATCCATCAGGACCTGGTCTTTTCTTTGTCAGTAGGGTTTTTATTACGTTTTATATTTCATTGCGTGTTATTGGGCTACTGAGAGTTGTTATGTCTTCCTGATTCAGTTTTGATAATTTGTACCTTTCTAGCAATCTGTCCATTTTTTCTGTGTCTTCTGTTCTGTGACTGTAAAGATTCTCAAAGTAGCTATTGATAATATTCTGAATTTCCACTGGGTCTGTGATGATTACACTCTTTTCATTTCTTATTGCTTGTATGTGAATTTTTGGGATAAGAGGGTGTTAAGGTCTCCTGTTAAGAGTGTGGCATCCGGTATTAGATTTTTCATGTTCCTTAAGATTTGTCTTATATAGTTGGGTACTCCCGCATTTGGTGCATATACATTTATGAGTATTACCTCTTCCTCTTGAATTTTTCCCCTAACCAATATATAGTGGCTTTCTTTCATTTGATCCTTCTTGGTTTGAAGTTGAGACTGTCTGCTAACAGAATTGCTACTCCTGCTTTTTTCTGAGGTGCTAGAGCATGTAGTATTGTTTTCCATCATTTGACTTTCAGCCTACGAATTTTTTTGAGTTAAGTGTATTTCTTGTATAGAGAATATTGTTGGATCACATTTCTTAACCACTGTGCCAGTCTATTTCTTTTAATTAGTGAATTGAGTACATTTACATTATGGTTATAAATAAGATGTATTGATTTACAATCGACATGCTACTTACCTGCTGTTATTTACTCTTTGTTGTCCTGTGTTTAATTGTTTGCCCTATTTAATGGGTTCCTTCTGTTCTTATTCATGGAGTTCTGATAATTTTAGTCCCTCTCTAGAGCATCTTTAAGTAGGGTTGTGTAGGGTTGGCTTTGTCATCATGAAAATCTTTAGTTGTTCTTTGTCATGGAAGTGTTTCACTTCTTCATCAAACTTGAAAGAGTTTTGCAGGGTGTAGTAGTCTGGCCTGGAGTTTGTTTTCATAGAGGCCTTGAAGTACTCTGCTCCATGCTCTTCTTGCCTTCATGGTTTGTGAAGAGAAATCTGCCATTATTCTAATGGGTCTTCCTTTTGTTTCTTTTCTCTATTGCCTTTCAGCATATTGTTTTTGTGCTGGATTTCTGGCATCTTAACTATTATATGTCTCAGTGTATTTTTAATTGGGTTGCAGTTATTTAGAGTTCTGTATGCTTCAGTTACCCAAATGTCAGATTGTTTCCTCATATTTGGGAAGTGTTCTGTGATTACATCTGGGCACATTCTTTTTATATCTTTTGTATGGATTCCTTTATAATTGATACCTATTAGTCTCACGTTTCTCATCCTTACATTGTCTTGCAGGTGATAAATTATTTTTTCCCGCATCCTGGTTGTTTTTAAGTGATCTTTTCTTACCTTTTTACTAGCTGTGACAGCATGTTCATGATCTGAAATTCTGTCTTCACTTTCACTCAAACAGTTTTGCAAGCTTGTGATTGAAATCTTAAGTTTCTCTCTATCTCTTTGACTCTGCTTCATGTGATCTTTATCTTTCCTGTATCACTCATTCAAGGAATCCATCACTTTTCTAATCTCCTCCATTTTTTTTATCCATTTCTTAAGAAGAAGTTATTAATTCTATTACTTTAGAGATTATTTCTGATCTGATTTCCTCTATATGTTTCTGCAGTTGATTCTTTACTTCAGATGCTATTAATTCAGAGATTTCTTTTTTATTTCGGAGATTAATTCTGATCTAAGTTGCTGTATACCTTTATGGTATTGTTTCTTTACTTCAGACGCTATTAATTCAGACATTTCAGCTGAGCTATTGTCTTCTGTACTTGTTCTGGGTGCACTTGAGGCCTGATACTACTTTTTGCTCCTTCTCTTTGTCATTTTGTATAGCACTGACCTCTGACATTTGGTGCAGAGCTTTGGTGCAGTTATAGCACCTACTGAAATTTGGGTGCAGATCTATTAAGTTTGAGTTTATGAAGTTGTGCCTGGCTTGGGTCTACCTGTTGTGTTCAGCTATTTTTTTGCTGCAACCCTTGGAAGTGAATCTCTTGTGCCCCTCTGGCACAAAAGTGAACCTGTTGTGCCCCTAGCCCAGTGGGTACAGGGGAGCACAGAAGCTCTCCCACATATTAGCTGGGTCTGGGCTTGCACTGGGTCTGGGGTGTCCCGCAAGCACGGCAGAAGTTTTTACTCATTCAGTGGGCTTGGGTTGTGACCTGGAGGGGTGGAGTCGTCCTGAGGGCATGGAAGAGGCTCTCACTCATGTGGCATGCCTGGATTTGGTCCAAGGAGGTCCTGTGGGAGAAGGAGGTCTATAAGCTCTCTTATACACTCATCGGGCCTGAGCCTGGACTGGATCTGGTGGGTCCTGGGAATACAGCAGAAGTTCTCACTCACTTGGCAGACTTGGGACAGGTTCTGGAGGGGTGGAGGGGTCCTGAGGGTGCAGCAGAGGGTCTCACTCATGCGGTGTGCCTGGGTTTAGTCTGGAGAGGTCCGCTTTTTGTTCTTTTTAAAGAAGAAAATCCCTGAACTTCAGTGTTATGATTTGTGTCTATTTGTCCCTCCAAAGCCTCAAGCAGTCACTGGGGCAGGCTTCTAGGGTTTGTGAGTAATTCATGATCCAATACTGGGATTATTTATGCATGTCAGTGCTACACCCACCCTGGGGCAGACAGCCTGAGTACAATAGAAGGAAGGGAGAGAGGCTTGCTAGCTGCCACTGCCACTGCTCCTCCCTTTTGGCTTTTGCTGTTTTGCTGCTTTTCTGCATCAATGAACTGCTGCCCACTGCTAAGAGTTGCTCTGCCTTGGAGCCAGCCAAGCATGGACTGAGACCTCCGCAAGCTGAAAGCTAAATAAGCCTTTCCTTCCTTAATTTCAGGTGTTAGGTGTTTTGTTCCAGCAATGAAAGAAAACTAACTAAGACACACAAAAGTGATTCTAAAAATACATCAAAACATCGAGTCATTTGGCCAAGTCAGAATTACTACTAAGAGATGATACAAGGGGAGAAAAGCAAAACCGAAGGCAAACAGCCTGATGTTATAGAAGGATTTTATAGGTAAAAATACAGACAGTAAAAAATTCTCATTATTATTATTATTATTATTATTATTATTATTATTTTGGTTAATGAATATCAAACATCCATTTTACTATTTCCTAGATGATGAGTGGGTTCAAGCAACATTGATGCTTATTAGCTTTATTGATATCCTCTTCTATTAATTCCATGTTCACATCATTTGCTTGTATTTTATGTAGCTAATAATCTTTTTTATTTATTATTTATTTATTTATTTATTGACAAAACTGAGGATTGAATTCACGCCCTTGCACTTGCCAGGCAAGAGCTTATTCTGAGCCATCTCCCTGGCTCCCCACATTCATTATTATGAACACTAACTCAGGTAAGTTCCAAGAATACAAAAAAAAAAAAAAATCAAACACCATCTATATATTGTTAGAAATAGAGCACATATATGAAAATAGTTTCAGGTTCATACATTATTTCACACAACAAAGATACACACATGTATATGTTTGTGTATATACATATTTACTCAGTCTTTAATGTGTGCTCAGTAATTTTCAAATATAAAAATGAATAAGAAAATCCCTCCCTTTTAGTAATTGAGTCAAGTGAAGGAGACACAAGAAATTAATGCACGCAAAGTATTAGAACAGACTTCTTATCTTTGGAGTCACTCTGTACAAGCTTTGATTGGAAAATAAATGTGAGTTATATGGCACAGACTAGATAGTCAGAAAGTCTACAGCTATGTGTTGTCCAGTGGAAAGGAGGTAGAAGAAAAAAATCTGGTTACCTAGTTATCTGGTTTCTGAAATTGGACCGAATCAAGCAGATTCTGGGTACACTGATGTTTATAAATTGCCCCAGATGTTTCCTATGAAGAGACAAATTTGGGAAGCACGAGGGAAGACTGGATTTTACCACCAGTATGCACTGGGGACTTAGAAAATCATTGCCTGGCTTCATTTAGCCCCAATGAAGGAACATCTGGAGCTGAACTCAGACTAGTATGTCTTAAACAGTGCCAGGTGATTCTAATGCCTGGTGAGGATTGAAAACTATGGAAGTACAGGATTGATAGAAATAGCCAAAATGGAGGGTGAGAGAGAGCTCAACCAGGAGCATAACCAATAGGAAGAGGAAGATGCAAGAAAAAGTCATCATGTGACAATTCAGAAATCTTTCAAAAAAAATACAGATGTGATCAGCTGTAAAATTTCATAGAATAATCAACCTGGTCCCTGAATTTGATAATAATAAGGTGTCTGGTAATTCTCATTAGAGCAGATTCAGAGGAGGGAAACCAGATGCTAATAGATTGAGGGCTGAAAGAGAGACAAAGTGGAGAGAGTATAGAAAAACCATTCTTTTTAAAAATTTCCTTTGAGGAGAGATCTAAAACCAGGGCCAAGGAGGTGGTGGCCTGGGAATCCCGGGTACCTGTCACCCTGCTCAAGTTGTATCCATGCCTGGGGATGGATTTTGTATCTGGCTACAGCCACTAGCCCAGTCTGGTCCCATTCTGCATTACCCTTCCGCTCAGCATGGGGCAGCAGAGATACCAACTGACAGAACAAACAACCAGACTGGAGGAGGCCAACACCTGGAAAGAAGATAATCTGGCCTAAGGGCAGCTAGGCAAGAAACAGTGGGCCAGGCCTGCAGCACTCACTCCAGGAAAAGCCCACAGCTATTATAAACTATTGTTTGCTCCAAAGTGACTCTATCTTCCTTGCAACGTAGAGTTGAAGAAATGCAGGGTGCTGTGCTCCATCTATGAGGGTTTAGTCAGGAGCTACTTTGGAAAGGAGGCAGTTGTTTAAGACTGGGCCAGAGAACAACCGCAAACTACTTTGCTTCAAGGTTTTCTGTTTCTCTACCACAAGGCCTGGGTGAGAGTCAGCATGGAGAGGGGACTCTTGGCAAGACACAGACCCCATGAGTTTCCTGAGTGTAGGCCAGGAAGGACATGGGGCACTGGCCTCCATGTGAGAAGCTAGCCCTGAGGTGTATGGCTTTCAGGGGTGGCTTGATCTAAAAATGCTAGCAGTGTCCAGTGATCTACATGAATACCTACCCTGCTGCCTGCAGAGAGCAGAAACAGACTGCTTTCCCCAGCTCTGCAAAGAGACACACAGGCCTGATCTTGGACAGAAGCCACAGCTGGAGGTGTGAGGAGGCTGCAAAGCCTAGGAGAGAAAACTGGAACTTGTTGGATTCTGAGACTACAGAATCTGGAAAGAAACCATTCATTGAAAAATAGTGATTTAAAAACAACAAAATTTTTGTCCCCATTTTTTAAAACATTTTTCTTTTAAAAGTCTTTAGGTAAAATAAAAGTTTTTTTTTAAAAAAAAAACTTTTGCTTTGTTCTGCTGTTTTTTCTTTTTCTTGCACCATCCCCAATTACTTTTACCAAATCATCTTTTCTTTTATTCTTATAGGATCCATTTTCTGTGTTCTCTCCTCTTCTATTGCTTAACCATTCAAATTTTACTTTGTTCATGCTTCCCTTTCTCACCTCTATATTTACTAGTTTAATCACTGAGCTTTATTCATCTTTAGATAGTTAACTCTATTATTGTTAAATTCTCTTGTAACTGGAGGGGTAATTGTTATATGCTATGGATATTTACTACATGTCAGTATCTGAATTGTCTTCATATGTTTACTACAATTATAGATTGTTTTCAATCACTACAGTTATACATTATTGTTTTTTTATAATGTGTCAATATCCAGTTTATCTTTAATGCTATTATTGTTGTTGATTTTGCTCTTATTGCCAAGGTGAGATAATTACTGTCATTGTTTTCTTTGTATGGCAATATCTGTATTTCCTTTGTGTCAATTAGCATTCCTGGATAGTGGGTGGTGGGCGCTACAAGGACCCTCCCTAGTCAGTGGAGGTGGGCGTATCTTGGAAAGAAGCAAAGGCCTAGAGAGACACACTTAGAGTGCAAACTTGAAAGGCAGACACTAGTTAAAGAGCTCTCTGTACTAGCAGTAGTCTTTCCATTGATAAACTTCAGTGCCTAGGTGCACAAATGTACACACATGAAGGGACAAAGAAAAATATGAGAAGACAACAAAATGCCCCCCCCCCAAAAAAAACCTTTCCAAAAGCCAGTCCATGACAAGGTTACTGCCAATATATCAAATAGCAAACATAAAAGGAAAGCATTGCTCAGGAACCAGGAAAAAGACAAGAATTCCCACTATCATCGTTCCTGTTGAATATAATACTTGAAGATGTAGCCATAGCAAACAAGAGAAAAAAATGAAAGGGGTATGTATAGTAAAAGGATGATGTCAAATGATAGTTATTTGAAGACAAGATGATCCTCTAAAGAGGATTGACGTCTAAAGAGATTTTCTCAAATTTCATTCTTTTTGGCATTAGGACTCTCTAGAGAATCCTACTGAAATTTTTTCCTACTATGGTATCTGCCCTGTTTCCATTCCTATCAGGCTGCTTTTATTTTATTTTAAAAATCTTGATCTCTTCTATCTTCCCAGTACAGGCTTCAGTCGCAATCCTTTGCTTTTCTTTGTCTTCAAAGGATATTCCTAATGGTTCAACCTTCGACTCTATACAGGTGATTCACAAAGCTGTACCTGCAAACAGTGCAAGTGTCCTCAGCTTCAGACCTTAATTTTCCACTTTCTATTGTAAATCTGCATATAATATTTTTGGATCTCAAATAGCATTTCAAAAACAGAACTGTATTTCCCATAAGAGAATTTCTCTTCACTCTCAGGAAAATTTTCTTTTCTTTTTTTTTTAAGCTCATTATAAAACATATGTAGATACTCAATTGACTTGTCAGATTCTTTCCTTTATTTGAGTTACTATCTTTGAATAGAAGAAGCCATCAGTTTTCTTTCAACAAATTTGTGAGCAAATATGTGGGAGTATTTCCCATACAAAAAAAAAAATTCCTCATTATTCTGTAGGTACCTGAATATCTAAAATTCAATTCAATTATGAAACTTATCAGAAAGGAATCCTATCCTCCATTAGGAGTTCAGTCACACAAGACTGTTCTCACTTTAGAAATCAATTGTTAAGGAGTAAGTCCACTGTCAGCTACATTTGCTTAACTTGACTACACACTGGATATTCCCATGAATTTTTCTTCAGGCTTGATAATTTGTTATTATGGCTACAGAACCTTAAAATATAGCTTATCTATTGCTTCTAATTTAGTACAAAAGCTATTTTTTTTTGAAGGAAGGAAAAGGCTTATTTAGCTCACAGTTACTAGAGGTTTCAGTACCTATTCAGCTGGCTCCAAGGCAGAGGGGCACAGGGCAGAGAGCATTTACAGGCTGGCTTTCTAACAGCCTTCTGGTCTTCTGAGCTCTGACCAAAATCTCCCAAACAGAACAGCCGAAGCTCTTCCAGCGCTTCACTTGTAGGTGACATCTCTGAATCTTTCCTATCTCTTCCCATAAGCCAGTCCCAAAAACTTGTAAGCCACATGGTCAGGTTTAGGCACAGCAACAACCCCACTCCTGCAGTACCAAATTCTGTCTTAGTTACTCCCCGTTCACTGCTAGGACAAATACCCAACACCAAAAATGAAGAAAGGACAAGGTTTATTTAGCTCACAGTTACTGGAGGCTTCAGTCCATATTCAGCTGGCTCTGAGGCAGAGGGGCACAGGGCAGAGAGCAGCCGTTCATGGTAGCCAAACAGCAACAACAACAAAGAGCAATCGCTCTACAAAAACTATGTTCAAGGGCACCAATGGACAGCCCGATGAACAGAGAGACACATAGGGCAAGGTCTAGAAAGTTCTTATCGTAAGGAACTTCTGCTTCCACAGTGTTAGAAGTATCCTCCTAGCAGGTAGTTATATTTGTGAACATGGATGTTCAGGGATTTTTCCTGAGATTTTATCATGCTAGCACAAGGAATTATTACCCCAATCTTTTATTTCTTTCCTCTCCTCATAGGATGAGAGTGAGCGCTGAAGTTCCCAGTTTTGGTCATGTCTTGGTCTTTTTGGTGACCACATCATTTCAACCAGGATCCCACCAATAGTTGCCTTATTAGAATGAAAGATGGGCACATCATTCAGGAAGCCAAAAAGATAGGAGCTTTGTCAGGAAGTAGAATATGACCAAGTATTAGAACAAAAGATGTATATACCACCCCTATCACTCAGGAAATTGCAAAGATTTTAGTGCTGTACCAGTATTTTTTGTTTTCTTTTTCATTCCAACTTCTCTGGGTAAATCTCTCCAAACTAGAGTTTCATTCATATTGTGTAGCTGACCCAATCCTTCTCTGTCTTGGCTGCTTAAGATTTAATACCTGCTCCCAATAATTGCTCATGGATTGAAATCTATGAGCTGAACTGAACTCTGAAATCTGTCCCCTATCTATAGCTCAGGACATTTATTTATGTATTTTTGGTAGTGAGAATCAAACTTAGGATCTTGTGCTTAACAAGCAGGCACTTGTGCTGCTGAACTGAATCAATGGCATGTCTGTCCTTTAATAGTAGTAACATTCATGTTATCTTTGATTTTCCATACTGTTTTTATTTCCTAAGTGGATACATATTAACCATTCATCTTCATCATACTTGTTTTTCTTAGTAAGTAAATACTTTTCTAATATCTCCTATATTCTAGTAAGAGGTAAATGCTTCATAGTTAATAATTTACCTGTCTTGTGATTTGCCCTGTTGATCTCAAATACAAAACACTGTGTTCTCTACTCAATTCCCAAGAATAATTGTTTCCATAATAACTATGACCGTAGACATACAATATGAACTTCTGAGGCAGAAGATATGAACTTCTGTTTACAGTAATATTTTCATAGAGAAATACACTCTACTAGGAATTTCAGTGCACTTTTTCTCCTTTTAAATAGGCTTCTTTGAAGAGTCTTTTATGAGGCAGCCTCCCACATCACCCCTTTCTTACACGGATAGTTAGTGGTTGGTGCTCTACAGGGCCCCTCCCTTCCTATGAAAGAACTTCCTTATGTGTGTCTTCACTTGATGCCTAATGTTCTATTCCTTAGTTACAATGTCAAAACTGGCTCACGCTTCTATGTCACGTGGTAAAATGATGAATGATGCATCCATGAGATTTTGGTGCTCTGAAGCATCCAGAGAGAAAGGACACTTTCCGGGCAAAGCCTGCCTGGTTCTGGGTACTTTTATTTGTCCTGATGATCTCGAAAAATATTATATTGAGCTTTCCGTCCTTCACTTAACCCAGTTGCTTCTAACCATCTGAGTTTCAAAAATTACACTACCACTGTTTATTTTGTCCCCAAAACATATTTGTAACACAGACCAAATTGCTTTAGTTTGATCTACCATCATCTTTTCTAGAAGTTATATGTTGCTTCTTGAGGATTTTTGAAAAGAGTAAGGATGGTAATCCTGAATTAATTTACAGTAACTAATATGGATTTTTATGCAACTTTTCTTTGAATATAATTATAAGCTTCCTGTGAGGACTAATAAATCATACTCTATAGTTTTTGTATCCATTATGTGCATCTAATAAATCTACATAGATAGTAGACACTACATATTTGCTGACTTTTGGTTTAGGAACACAATCAATCATTGTTGAAAATGCAGTTTTCATAACCATCAATATCAAAACAATCATACTAATTTATTGAATACAAAATTAATTTAACCAAGCCTCAATTCTTTATTGCTCCTTAGGACAAACCTTTGTTTCTTTCTACCTCTCCAAATTAGTAATAAATCCTGTTGGTTTGTTCTTGACTATTAGTAGATCTCTACAGGTTAATAGGGATGAAGTACAGTGTTAACTTGTCCTACTTGTTATTAATAATGGCTTAATCTAGAGCCACACAGCTTAGGAAATCAAGAATAGTCTTGTCCCTTGAATTTATAATAAAAAATTAAAAGTAAGTCTTTCTTCTATGTGGATGCTTATCTCTAATTTTTGGAGATTAGCCTGAAGCTGTAGGCTCTTTGTGGTATGAGCATGTACTTTTACAGTTTTTAATTAGAGAACTTACTAATAGTAAGTTTTTTGCTGATAAACAAAAGTACAATAATAGATCCTTGAAGAAAAAGTTAGAAACTTCACGTACTTGTTGTGTATAGATTTGCACTAGAAATTTTAAATGAATGGATTAATAGTATGGTAAATCACTTGAAAAGCCCACATAAAATTTGTCAAATAATTATTACAGAAGGAATCTATCATGCACGAATGTGCAAAATCTGAAGGCACTTTAAAAGGAAAATGCTTCTACATATTAATTTAGAAGATACGAATACAAAAACTGAACTCAATATGGAAAAATACTGGCTGCAATTAAATCATAAATATACTAAAACCTCTGTTAACCTTGTCCTTGCTGCCATAAAGTATACATGAAAAATTTTAAAAATGCAAATCTTTGTTCCATAGTTTATTCATATGAATGGAAAATGTTGGAGTGACAAAAGTTTGAGGAAAGATTGAAACAATAACCACATCACTTGGGCGGTAGTTATTCACAAACACATTATTTGGTCCCATTCTATGTTTAAGCACTTGTCCTTCCCTCCTTTTTTGTTTTAAAATAAATCCTCTTTCCTTTTTCTCTAAAGACATGGCTGAGCAAGTGCTGCAGAGTCCTGTGCTAAGGTACAAAAAAGAATGAAGCCCTGCTACTGTCCTTACACAAGACTCATACCTGGAATATTCTGGCATCACCATTGAACAGCTCAAACAACAGAGAACTGAAGGAGGGGCTTTCTCTTGAGATTCATAGATATCTTTCAGCCAAGCATTCCTTGGGGTCTCCTGGTCATAAGACATTCTGAGACTAGATTATAGCCTGCCCTTCTGTACATCTTCACAGAAACAAGGCCATTTCTTAATACAGTCTGAGATTCAGAATGGGAAGAAAATTTGAACTAATTATTTAGGACCTGTGGACATTACTAAATAAGACTAAGGTGAAATTAGCACTCACATTATAGACTATACTACTTCAAATAATTTCCTTTAGATTCTAACATATTCTAAACCTTACCAGTCACCAAATATTAGTTCCTGCAGTTTAAAAAAGACCATGTATATAAACCATTTAGAATTAGAAGAAGAAAAACATATTGGCCAGAATGATGTATCTGAAGAGAAATAAGGACACTCTGTAAAGTTTATTATGTCTTGTTAAGATATTATATGGTCCCTGGTATATAATAAATGGTCAATAAAAATGATTGTTCAAGAAAAGATCTTATGTCAAAATGATAGTTAGATTTCCTGTAACAAGTATGGGAGTCTATCTTTTTTTTTTTTTTTTTTTTTCTTGTCTTTTTGAGGCAGGGTCTCACTATGCAGTTCAGGCTGGCCTTAAGCTCACTTTGTAGCTCAGGCTGGTCTCGAACTCACAACAATCCTCCTGCCTCCGCCTCCCGAGTGCTGGGATTACAGGCATGCGCCACCATGCCCGGCTCGGGAGTCTATCTTTAATGCCATCCTATGATCAGAGTATATGGCTCAGTCTGAAGAGAATTTATGTGCCCCTTTATTTCCACAGCCAGGTCAGAATTTTTATGTGGGAGGGGTTGTGGTAGGTGACAATATTTTCATTTTCTTATTTGTATTTCAGGAATTGTTATCTCTCGCGGTCTCACTTCTCCTGGTCTTTCTGGCCCTGGTATCCTAAGCTCTGGCTCTGGTGCCATGAAATGAACCTGGAGATGCCTTCATCTCCCCCATTCCACACTTGTCACAATGCAAAGCATGCTTGGCTTGCTTATTAAGGGGGTCATAACAACTGAGGTAAATTGCAAGACTAAGCTTCTTTCCACTATTTAAAGCACTTGAACTCCTCATCCATGCAGAATTGTAGACCATGTGCCTGGCAAGTTGGCCATCGACAATGGAATCTGGAGTGTTGACATTCTAATTCAAGCTCCTGAAATCACAGAAGATGGAAGTGATTGTTTCTGAGTCTCTCCCTTAGATCCTAGCTAAGATAATTAAGGCTTGTTGCAATAATGGTAGCCCAGCTCAATTCCCAATGTGACTTCTATTAGATTGCTGGAAAAAGTGAGTAATTTTAGTGTTGGTGACTTTACTTTGTAAGGATGCCCATGAGGAGCGTGGAGGGTCTGGCTGGACCTGGCCATTTTCTTATGTCTTAGGATACCATCAGTTGTCTGGACAATACTGCAAAGTAGCTAGTTCTTTAAGTAGCAGAACAGAGGCACACTGATTCCTTCTGCAGCACAGTAGGTAGCATTTCCCTCAGGCCACTGAGAGGCAGAAAGTTACACAGAACACCAAGAAGTCTCAGTACATCAAGGGTATTAATTTGAAGGATGATGGTTTGGGAGAAAGCATTCAAATTTTAGGAATCAAGAAATACTTGGGGAATAAAAGAAAAAAGCCTGTCACCCAGAGGAGGGCACAGATAACCAAAACTTAGCAATTGAGTGTGACTGCTTTTATTGTTTCCATGTTTCTGTTCACAAACTGAATCAAATTCAAAAGTTGAGCTCAACATTGACCTTATGGCCAATGGTCAACCTTTGATTCAGTTTGTGATCAAAACTGTAGAAAGAACTGAATTCATGAACCAAGGTACCATAGTACAGGAACAAATAAATGGTCTTTCTTCTCTGTCTCTCACATTAGAGTATTGGCTCGTGATGCACCTTTAGGAAGGTGTAGATAATTTAGCAATTTATTTTATTTCTGGATTTGTGGTGTGGAGTTCAAACAGACATCTGAGTGGCTATATCACATGAGGACTGCATTGCTTAATTTGGAGTCCTACAATTCCACAAATTCAGCTGGAAACAAAAGTAGGGGATACTTGCTAGGTTTTTATGTCTTTTCATTACTTTCTCCATTGTTTTACCTGTTTTTGTTTCCATTCTATTATTTAACTTAGGTTTCAATATTGTAAATGTCCTTAGCACATTGAAGACAGGTCACTTTAGACAGGGGGAACATATAATTCATGAAGGATTCCTTTTGCGAGTGTGTATCTGTGCTGAAAAACTGCATACTATAGTAACTACCATGAATAACCAAACAAAATTAGTTTGTGGCAACAGCCATAAGATGGCACAGACTGTAATCACTTAGGTAATATTCTTGTTGTGCAGGCAGACACTAAGCAATGCTTACCTCCTACTTTTTTCCTCCCATTTCACATCTAGTCCTTCAGCAAAGCCTGAGGCTTTGACCTCAAACATTCCCCAAAGCCAGCTCTCCTCACCACTTCCACCAGCAAGTGCCATCTTTGCCAAAGCCTTGAGAGGAAATTTGGATTTGCAAGGGTCTCCTGACCAGTGTTTCTAATTCTGCCCTAACTACTTCACATGCTCACTCCATAGACAGAAGATTTTTTTAAAACCTGAGATGATTGGTTGCCATTTTTCCATGTTCCTTATCTCACTTAGAATAAAATCCTGAGTGCTTCTTATGGACTACCAGGTGAAAGCTACAATCTTAGCATCCTCTAAGCTAACCAGCTGCTCCTCTGCGACAAGACTTCTTGGTGAATATGATAGCACCCCACTCCTCTGAACTGGAGCATTTCACACTTCTTCCCAAATATTTACATTGCTTGCTTTTTTTTTTTCTTCCATCAGTTCAGTGTTAAATATAATTTCCTCAGTGCCACCCATGCCATCCAGTATCACCTCACTCCTCCAAGCCACTTAGCTAATCTTTCTCCACAGCACTTAGTAACTGTACTAGCACTTTGCTGTATTCATTTCTCATCAGACTCCTAGATTTAATGTTTGTAGAGAAGTTTTTCACTGCTTTATCCCCAGAGCCTGGTCAGAGTCTGAACCACTGTATGTTTCAGCAAATGTCTGTTAACTAACCACTGAATGAGATAATAATCTGGTTTAGTTTTCTCTGAAGTTGAAGTAGAGGAAACCAGGGTGGGAGAAATTTAAAAAACTATGAGAGCTACTCTCTTTTATTTTCACCTATCATTTCCTTCAAATGTTATTAACATTTGCTTGGATTCCATCATTATAAGGAAGAACCTAAATACTAACTTAGTCATGGTTGATTTCAGGAAGAGAACATGGGATTTTGTCAGGATAAGCATAAATGTGTACTCAATTAATAACAGAGTGACAATTTCTGTCCAGATCTGATATACAAGACCATGATTCCAGCATAGTCAACAATTTTGCCTAAGACTAGGCAGAGGGGAAAATTTGTCCTTTTGCAGATAAAGGTTGCTAGATTCTATTTCTCTAATGCATCAAAAGTTAGATGCTAATCTTTCTCCAGTTGTGGCTATGATAATTGTTTCTTTTCCTGGCCACATATTTTTTTTAACTTCTGGTTTGCTGACTCATTTCCTGCGTTTCACATTGTTCTTTCTATAGTGCTTTCCCACGTCGTGAAGTTTTAAATTAACCAGCAAATGGTTTTGTTTGCATAAGAGTAGACCATTAGAAGTTCAGGTTTTAAATACAGACATACCTATAGCATTTATATAGACTCAGCTGTCTGTCTTCTACACTATTCCTCTTTAAGAGTTTTCAGAAAGTTATCATTCATTTTTCCTTATCTGTAGCATGATAACAATAGATTTAAATTAGCCATATACAGCTATTAGAAAAGTGATACTTTGTCATCTATTAATGTTAACCACTGCTGTTTATTTCAGAACTAAATGGACATTGTACATTCCAGGACAATATGTATTTTTAATATCCATCTTATTGGTATCTGTTCTCTATATCTTGGAATGTATGTGTGTGGGGAGAAAGGTGAAATCCTCCTCCATCTTGGGGCTGGAAAAGCAGTTTCTGGATTGATTTCAATTTGGAAAGCCATTTTTTGTTGGGATAATTATTATTTTCATGAAATTTTTCTTCTAACATTCAAAACTTTATATTGAGTACTGTCTGAAGTCTTCTGGGATTTTCTATTTTTGCATTTTCTGTTTTCCTAGGCTACGTTTATTTAAAGAATTCAATTCATCTTCACCAACAGCCACTGAGCAACTAGGGCTGACTAGACTAGATGCTAGCCATACAATGGTAACTCAAATGATGGCTTAATCCCAGAGAACATACAATTTTCTGGGGGTGTTTTGTTTTTGTCCACATCTTTCTCAAGCCTGTGAGCGATAAGACCACATTAATCTCAACTGGATAAATGAGTACCAACTCGTTCTTGGACTTGGCACCAAATCCACACAGCTGTCCTCATCTGATCCCATATGGTTCTCAATGACATCAGTGGGAATTTTGAGGGTGTATTTGGGAAGAATTTTGTGCACTACATTCTTTCTAAGTATATCAGACCTCCTGATGCTTATCTTTTCTTCCTCAGGTCTTAACATGCCAGCCACCTACGGTTCTTCAGAATGAGATATAGAGCTAGAAGACATTTATAAATTTTTGAGATCTTAAAGAAAACCAAGAACCAAGTTCTGGAATCTAGCTCAGATCATACATTGGAGGCTTCATCCCAAAGATCACCCAAATGGTGGAGGGTTGTTATTTTCCCTAAGTGTGAAGTGCCTGTTTATTGCAGTTCTCAGTTTTTGAGACACTATAAGCCATGACTGTATTTGTCTGGAAAGTCTCAGACTTAGCAATATGATTTTATTAAAGGCCAGACAGGGTTGATAAAGAAGTAGGAAAACGATTTAATTCTCCATGCAGAAATATGACTATTATTACATTTCCGGGGGTTTCTTTTCTGCTGTGTCTTCACACATGCAAAATGCATTTCATGTTCAGAATTAGTTCCATGGATTCTACGTCATTGCCCTCAGCCTCTCTATGTGGTCCTGCTCTGGAGGGGAGAAGGAGCAGCTGAGATGTAAGAACAGTGACAGGATGAAGCATTACTCATCTGCAGTTAACATTCAAAAGAAGCAGAGGCAATGGTGTTTCACATTTTTCCCAGTAATTAAACATGTGCCCAAGTGAACTTATATTCCAACAAAACTTTTTAATAATATAGGAACCTTAGAGACCATTAAGTCAAAAGCTTAGACAAAGGAGAATAGCTGAAAAGCATCCCCTCTAGAAAGATAAGACGCTAATTTTTAGAGGCACTCAGCAGTTAGAAAATCAATTTTTCTTAACATTGAGAATTATTGAGTGGCTAGAAAAGCATCTTACTCTATGAAATATAGTCACTGTTTAGTGCCTTTCCATTTTATTTACTATTTAAAGCATACAACAGCTAGTTAACCAACTACTTATAAAATATATTTAATGTTCAGAGCCACTCACTGTGGTTATAAAATGATTTTAAGGGTAGACAAAAATGGTATGTTAACCACATTTCATGAACTATGGTTCCCTCTGGAAAAACAAAAACATTTTCCCTGGCATGCTGCGGCATCTCATCCTGAAGTTCGTAAATGGCCCATACTGCTCAAACCAGCTGCCTTACTGGCTTTTGATGCCAGCCACTTTAGAGCACACACCAGCAAGATCAATATAACCCCTACATAACTGATAGAGTATAGTGCACTCAGAGGCTGTTAGACTCTCTGATAAAGAATGGTTTGACAGATGCCGTGAAATTAAGCAGCATGTACAAACCCCAATAAAGAGGTTGTAGGGCTGCAGTCTTAGCTCAGTACATGGCGGATTGATGGGTGCACTGTGACACAAGAGGCACTGAGCTGAGACTCAGTCCCCACTATGTATGCATTAGTGAGTTTATGGCCTATGAAAATGCAGGGAGTATCTAACAGAGGTGGGATAAGAATGAAGCCTTTTACAGAGGAGCCTGCTATAGAGAATTATGGCAAGTGAGACATAAAGGGACTTAGTACAAATTTAACATCAAGGGAACGTTCAACAATATTTTCAGGCAATATCCTAGTTTACTAGGATACAACATCAGAATTTACTAGCGTCTATCTTTCCTTAATGAAATTCTATGGCACTGAGGAGTTGATAGAAATGTTATTTCAATTTCCTGTTTGTGTAATACACTTGAATAAATATTGATATTTGCATTTTGTTTCTTTTGCCTTTCTACTACATATAGGCTGGCAGAAGAGCTTCTACCCTAAGACTGTGCCTCCTATAAGTCAAAGATAGAACGCAAAGAGAAGAGACTGAGGAAACCTAGTGAAAAGTCACTCTCTGGCATGTCATATTAAGGGTGACTTTATGGTTTTTTTTTTTCTTTGCGGAACTGGGGATTGAACTTGGGCCCTTGCACTTGCCAGGGAAGCACTTATTCTGCTGAGCCATCTCCCTAGCCCTTAACGGTGATTTTGTAACAAGGGTGCTTAACACAAAATTCTAACATGACAGTTGATGGAAAAAGAGATCAATTTTTGACCAAAAATTTTTAAAAGGCACATACTATGAGAGAAACTGATGGAGTTAAGGAAGTAGAAAAGCAGACAATAAAATCATGAATTATTTTTTAGTGAGGGCAGAGCATTATAATATGGTTTAGTTCTTATGGCTACTGGAGCATGTCTCCATTTCTGGTATGAAATGTAAGGAGTTTGGAGGACATCACTCCATTCTAATTATTTCAAAGCTGAATAAAATGAAAATCAGCAAATCTTAGCTTCACCAGAGAATGAACTGTGATCATGAAACAAATGGATGAACCCAAAAGTTGAGCAAGGTAGCTCAGTGGTCTAAGCACTTGCCTGGGAAGTACAGGGACCCAGGTTCAATTCCTGGTTCCACATGCTATGCCAGCCACTGATACCATGTGTAATGGCACATGCCCATAATCCCAGCTCTGGAGAGGTTGACACAGGTGGATCCCTACACATCTGAGCTGTGTAGCTAGACACTGTACTAAGTATAAAACATTAAAAAATATTAAAGAAAAAACAAGTGGCAGGGAACAAAGTTGAAATAGTAATTGGCTAATTTGATGATTGTTTAGTAATTGACTAATGAATTACCAATTTGTCAGTATACATAAAAATGAACATGCAAAACTCTTGAGGAGCTCAGGCTTGGGAGAGTTTCCAACATTTGGTAAGTCTGATCTGTGGGATCCTTACTAGCTTCTCAAAGTGAAGATGAGAAAAATATTCCTTAACGCTTTTATCAGAGGGAGGGAAAAGTAGTCATCTTGAAACATACCCAGAGTGTTCTATTATCTCTGCCCTCAAGAGAAGCTGTTTTATCAGTGTGCAAACTAGTGGGTTTTGTTCAGAGACTAACAGCCCCTATAGACATCTAGTCTGATGTAGTTGGGGAAAAAGCTGAGAAGCAGTTGCGAAGATTACTGCTAGAAACACAGCCTCACTACACAACTGAGATCTGATTATGAGGCTATGAAATGTTTCCCCTCTGTTATGGTTTGTGTCTAGTTGTCCTGAAAGCCTCATTGGGGCAGGCTTCCGGAGTCTGTGATTCATCCATGATCTAATGCTGAGATTACGGGTAAATGCTACACCCACTCTGGGGCAGATAGTCTGAATATTATATAAGAGAGAGAAGCTTGCTAGCTGCTCCAACCACTGCTCCTCCCTTGGGCTCTTGCTCTTTGTTGTTTTCCAGCTTGATGAACTGCTGTCCTTTGTCCTGGGCTGCTCTTCCTTGGAGTCAACCAAGCATGGACCTAAACCTCCACAAACTACAAGCTACATAAACCTCTCCTTCTTTAATTTTGGGTGTCAGGTATTTTGTCCCAGCAATGAGAGAAAAGTAACACAGTCACTCTACTACTATAAGTTGGCACTATGTCAGTAAAGGCTTATTCATCACCATTCCTTTTACTCAGTGCATCGTGTCCAACTTTTAACCTAAAATGACAAGGGATAAAAAAGGGGGAAAAAGGTACCATCAGAACCTGATTTACATACGGATTTTTTTTTTTTTTTTTTTTTTTTTTTTTTTTTTTTGTCTTTTTGAGACAGGGTCTCACTGCAATTCAGGTTGGCCTTAAGCTCACTTTGTAGCTCAGGCTGGTCTTGAACTCACAATAATCCTCCTGCCTCAGCCTCCCCAGTGCTGGGATTACAGACATGCGCCACCACGCCCAGCCTACATATGGAATTATGAGACCAGGAACTTAAAACAACTACACTTAATATGTAAAAGTGTCTAAAGGAAAATATAGACAATATGTAAGAATCTGAATACCACAAGATAGGTAATTTAAAGAGGTGAAAATTCTAAAACAAATCTTAGAAATGAAAGCATTATAACAAAAATGAGAAATGCTTCTGATGGGTGACTGGAGATAGCAAAGAAAAGGATCAATGAGCTTGATTATAAATACACAGAAAATTCTGAAGTTGAAAATATAAAAGAAAGGATTGAAAAAAATATAGTAGGACATTCAAGGACTGAAGGACAACAAAAGATATATCATAGGCATAATTCAAATACCAGAAGATATGAAAGAATAAAAAAATACAAGAAATGTTTAAAAACCTGAGAATTTCCCCTAAATATCATTGGATACCAAAGCTCAGATTCAGGAATCTCAGACAAGACAAAGCAAGAAAAAAAAAATGATGAAGTTAGGCACAGTATATTTAAACTGAAAAAAGAAAAATCAAAGATAAAGAAAAAGTCTTGAAAGAAGCCAGAGGAAAGTCAAGATGCTAACTGCAAAGGGGCAAAGATAAGGATGATATCAAACTTTTCCTTAAGAAAATCTCAAAAGCTTATCTTTCTTTATAGCTGAGTAATAGTCTACTTTATAAAGATAACACATCTTTTTTACTCATTCCTCAGTTGATGGGCATTTAAAACTGAGGTAAATAGATGTAACTAGAGACCATAGAGACCATCTACTCATAAGAGAAATAAATCAGACCCACATGTGTAACCATCATATTGTCTCTCTACTATAAGAACCTGAAAGAGTAAATAAAATTCAAAAGATGCAATACTATGAAAGTAAAAGAAACTGCTCAAAATGAAAGAACATCTGGGATAAGGGAAAGGAGAAATAAAAAAGATAGATACATTATATAATATATATGCATATATATGTATTTTTTCTTTTGAAATTCTGTCATTTCTAATATTTTATTATTTTTTACTCTCCTCAAAATAAATAGGTAAAACTTAAAAACGCCAAGAAAAGAAGTACAGAATCACCTGCCATTCATAAAAAGAAATTTTTGTAAGCAAATAGAGAATGGAGTGAAACATTTAAAATTATGAGGAAATAAAACAAAAACTAAATTTTTATTCTATAAAATTATCTGTATTTGTGAAGAAGAAATAAAGACTTTCTCAAACAAAAGTTGAGAGAATTTGTTGGCAGTAGAACTGTTTTGCAAAAAATGTTTGAAGAAGTGTTTCAGAAAGGGAAAATGATGAGAAGGTCCAAAACTTGGTTCTTCATAAAGAGCAAAATTAGGGCAAGAATTAGTAGAGGTAAAATAAAATTTTCATTTTTTTATTCTTATTTGAACAGATAACAGTTTGTTGGGGATAATAATAGCAATAATGTATTTCATGACTGGAACTTATAACCTTACATAATGGGGAAGCAATACAGTGTTATTCAAAAATAGAGTAAAATTAATAAATGTATATGGAAAATGCTAGGGCAACCAGTTAAAAATTAAGTAAATAAATAAGTATAACTGATATGCTAAGAAAGAGACAAATCCCATTTTTGTGTGTGTGTGTTTTAGGACAGGGTCCACAGGGTCTCACTGTGTAGATCGGACTCATGGTGATCCACTTGTTTACAGCCTCCCAAGAGCTGGTATTACAGGCACGCACCAACATGCCCAGTCTCAATTGCCCTCTCAGTGCTTCCCCAGGAGTGGGGCCAGCACAGCAGGCTCTGGGGATCTAACCCCAGCTCTGTGCCTGCGTGCAGGTGCTTTAATCCTCTGAGCTATTTGGCCGGCCCTAAAGCACAAAATTTTAAGAGGCAAAAAAGTGGTATGCAGCAAAAAGAACAAAAATGATCAGTGAAAATATAATAAACACAGGACACATTAATCCAATAATACCAAAAATCACTTTAAATATCTTTGGTTTAAATATACCAATTAAAATAAATTGTCAGATTTGATCAAAAGATCCAACTGTATGTTTTGTAGCATAAATTATTTTCAAATATAAAGACATACATATTAAATGTAAAGGGGAGGCAAAGAATACATCATGACAATAATAAGCAAAAGAAAGGTGTGCTAATTTTAGGGCAGATTTTTAAAGCAAGGCAATTATCAGATATAATAGAATATTTCCTAATAACACAAATATAATAATAACAGCCAAGAAGACATGACATCCATAATGTGTATGAAGCTAGAAAAAGGCAAAACCTGAAAGAACTCACAGCAGAAATAGGTAAATCTACCATCACAGTTAGAAACTTTAGCACTTCTGACAATAGTGGACAGAGCCAGGCAGTAAAGACTTAGTTCAACTCAACGGCCCCATTAATCAGCTGCATGTAAATGACATCTACAAAACATTTTAGAGAAGCATACAGTCCACATTCTTCTCAAACTCATATGGCACATTTTCCAGCAAAGAGCACATTTTTGCCATGAAACAACTCTAACCCTATTTATAGAATAGAAATTGCCTATTCTCATCCATCATGAAAGTAAGATAAGAAATTAACAACAAAACATAGATGGAAAATTCCAAAGCACTTGGGAAATTAAACACTAGATTTGTAAATAACACATGAGTCAAAGGAGAAATTTGAAATAAAAATGAGAATAAAATTTATTAAGATTTGAGGCATACATCAGAAGTAGTACTTGGATAGATATTTGTAGCACTGGATGCATATAGTAGGGAAAAAGAAAGTTCAAAATCAGTGATTTGAGCTCCTAACCTTAGGAGATCTGAAAAAGAGAAGGCAAAATTTAAAGCAGGAAAAATATTAACGTTGAAAGTAAACCAACAAAAAAGAAATCACTAGAGATAAACAACAAATCCAAATACTTGTTCTTTGAAAAGATCAATGAGGTTTCTTGCAAGCATAGCAAAGAGAAAGGGAGAGAAGACATATACTAATACCTTAAATGAAAGAGGGGACATTACTACACAACTTACAGCTGCATACAATAGAATAGATAACCTGAGCAAGCCTATGTCTAATAAACAATTAATTAAAGACTTTCTACAACACTGGAGCTGTAACTCAGTAGTAGAGAGCATAGTTGGCATGCATGTGGCCCTGTGTCAAACCCAGAGCACTAAAACAGACAAACGAACAACCAAAACCAAACAACAGAAAACCTTTCAAACAGATAGGGTCATTGGTGAATTCTGCCAAGCCCAGATAGGGTCATTGGTGAATTCTGCCAAGTTCTAGGTAGACATTACACCAATTCTCTGTAGTTTTTCCCCAGAAGACAGAAGCACAGGCCTCATTCCATGAGACCAACAGTATTCTTAATTCCAAAATCACATAGGACATTAAAGAGAAGGAATATACAGAAATACACAGGTCAGTAAGTCTCAGACAGATAGATGTGATAGTCTTTAACGAAACATTAAGAAATCCATTGTGATAACATAAAAACAATCATACACCATGACCAACTGGGATTGATCCCAGATATATAAGGCTGAGTCAGCATTTAAAAATCACTTAATGTAATTCCATCACATCAGCAAGCTGAAGAAGAAAAATCACATGGTCAGATCAATAAACGTAGAAGGAACACTTGACCAATCTAATACCCACTCATGATAAAACTAGAGAGGATTTCTTTACTTGATGGAAAAAAAGGGATGACAAATATCTCATAGCTAACATCACACTTAAGAGTAAAAAATCAGAAACTTTCCCACAAAGGTCAGGAAGGCAAAAATACCTCCTCTGGTTACTTGTTTTCAACATTATTTTGGAAATACTAGCTATCAATAACAGATACACAGATTTGGAAGGAAAAAATAAAACTGTGATTACAAGGTGACATGAGAGTATGTACACAATCCCAATTAATCAACCAAAATGCTTGTAGAAGTAGTAATTAAAGTTGGAAAATATGAAGTAAATATACAATTGTCCTTGCTTTCTGATATAGCAGTAACAATTAAAAATTAAAATGTAAATATCCACAGTGAAATGTTCATATATAAATCTAACAAAATTATGTCTAAGGAAAATTTTACTGCTTTAATCAAAGTGTAAAATAATTGGGAGACATAATGCAATTTCAAGGTTAGGAAGTTCAAACTGTCAACACTCTGGTTTTTTCAAACTCTACCTGTAGATTCAAGATGCTCCCAATGCAAACTGCAGTGAACTATTTATGGCACTAATAGACTCTAATATTGTACTTGGAGAGGCAAAAAAACAAACAAAACCAGAGTGGCCAATACTTGCGAGAACAAATCAGAAGAATAAAGGTACTTAAACACATTACTATAAATTTAGTGTACTAATAAAGATAATCTGGGGACGGCCAAATAGCTCAGTGGATTACAGCTTTTGCTTAGGCAGAGGCAATGGCCTGGGGTTGAGTCCCAGTGTGCTGTGCCGGCCCCATCCCCAGGGCACGCTGAGAGGGAGATTGAGACTAGGTGTGTTGGCATGCACCTGTAATCCTGCAATCCCAGCTCTTGGAAGGCTGAACACAGGTGGACCACTGCAAGTCTGATCTATTGTAGTGAGACCCTGTACTAAAATAAAATGATAATAATGTGGTATTTGTGAAAGGATAAACAGGTCAAAATAATAGAGCTGAGATCACAGAAATGACACACAGTCAACTGACCTTTAGCCAGGTAGCAATGGGGAAAAGAACACCTTTTCAGTACATGGCCCTAGAATGGACACCTTTGTGCAAACAACAACAGAAACAAAACCTCTTAGATTTTAGATGCTTCAGTAAAACTATGAAACATTGAAAACGGCAAAAGCTTGAATGGGACATAGAGCAAAAGGAACATGAAAAATGCTGTAGCTACTTTGGAAGACAGCTTGGTAGGTGTTCCTTTGTTTTGTTTGCTTTTTGTGTTTCTTGATTTAGGACCGGAGACTGAACCTGGGGAATCACACATGCCAGGCAAGCACTGTACTCCTTAGCTCCGCCTTCAGTTGGGCAGTCTCTTACCCAACTAAACGTGTATTCCACATGATCCAGCAACAGCATTCTTGATATTTACAAAAGTGAACTGAAAACTACGTCCACATAAAAGCCTGTACACAAATGTTTGTAACAATTTTATTCATAACTATCAAAACTTGGAAGCAAACAAAATGTCCTTGAGTTGGCGAATGGATCAATAAACAGCATTACATCCAAAGGAACATTATTCATGCTAAAAATAAATGATCTATGAAGCTATAAAAGTACATGGACTAAACTTAAATGCACATTACTAAGTGAAAAAAGTCAATTTGGAAGCCTATATATTGTATGACGATATAACATTTTAGAGAAGACAGAACTGTGGAAACAATTATGGATGTATGGTTTCAAGGCATGTGGAGGGAGAGGGTGAAAGATTTTTGGAGCAAACTATTCTGTATGTTATAATGACAGGCACATGTCATTAAGCATTTTTCAAAACCAGGAGAATGTGGGATATCTACAGTGAACTCTAACGTCAGCTGTGGAGTTGGGAAAACAATATGTAGCAGCCTAAGCTCATCAAGGGTAATAAATGTGCTATCTGGTTTGTAAAGAGGCCTTGACTATGTGGAATCATAGTTACTGGAAACTTCTCCAGCTTTTCCCTAAAACTGCTCTTGAAAGTATATTATAAGCCTTGAGTGGAGAGCAGGACTGTAATCCCAACGCCCTGGATAGGCTGAGGCTACAGGATCACAAGTTCAAATCCAGCTTGGGCAAGGTAGCAATTGAGTGATATTGTCTCAAAAAATTAAAACAAACTAACAACAAAAATGACCCACAAACATAAAACAAAATAATAAACAAAGAGCCGAGACTGTAGCTCAACTTGTAGGTCATGGGTTCAGTGTCCAGGATGGAGTGTGTAGAAAATTAAAAAAAAGTGAAAAGGAGATTGAGCCTTTAATGCAACTGAGTGTAAAGATTAATAACCCTGCATTACAGAATATTTTTTACAGAATATTTTTAAAGGACAAATTTTATCTTGAAACACAAACCTACAGTATTTAAATTTCCAAGAAAATGGACAAATTCTATGCTGAAACACAAACAGACAGTAATTAATTTCCCAAGAAATCTTATGGTGAAATTGAAAAAGTTCTGGCTCAAATTTTTATCGTTTTGCTTTTGTCGGGTTTAGTTTTTTAAAGGCAGAATCCCAGCAGAGGATGTACATGAAGTATGATTTTTTTTTAAAAAAATGAGAGTCAATATCTTTTTATGCGGAGTTAGTTTTCACACAGCTTCTAAGAGGAGGATGGCCAAGTCTTCACAGTCCAGTTCTTCTCAGAGTGATGTGGCAGGTCGAAGCCCTGGCAGAGAAAGGTGAGGATGTTTGCTGTGGACTAAAGCGTTTAGAGTCCATGTCGCAGCAGGGCCGCCTTGTGCAGCTCCGCTGGCCCTGGAAGACGCAGTGAAGTCTGGCTGCTGGTGCCTTGGTCCTCAGTGTGCTGGGTCTGTCTGCTCCTGGGCCTGTGCTGTGGATGGCGCTCCTGCGATCCTGCTGAGTGCTCGGGAGGGTAGGGAGGCGACCCGCAGCATCTGTCCTGGCTGTCCACACTGCGGAGGGGGCCTGGCGCGGGCTCGCCAGCCCTCGAATGCTGCTTTCTGTAGTATTCCACCAGGTGCGTGATGGAGTCGCTCAAATTGGGCCCGGCTCCAGGGGCGGGTCTGAGGGCACTGGGGCGCCCTCCTGCTGGGGCGTGACCGAGGGGGCCGGAGCCCAGGGCCTGAGCCTAGGAGGTCGCCGCAGGCTGTGGGGGCCTGCGGGAGCCCCTGAGCACAAGGAGGCGGCCGAGTCCCGTGGCTGCACGAGGCCACCACAGCGGGTCTGCCTCAGGCGCTCAGGACGTGGGTGGGTGACGCCGCAGCCCCGGAGGTTCACATCCCATGCGTCCACCACGCGCGCCAGCAGCGGCTGGGACACGCGCCGGTGCACATGCTTGTCCCAGTGCAAGCCGTTGCACAGCCAGTGCTGGGGGCTTGGCGGAAGTGGAAGTGCAGGTCCAGCAGGTCGGAGCCTCGCCGGGCCACCTCCTCCGGGCTGTAAAAGTTGGCCGCAATCACGTCCTTGCGCAGGCGGCTGGAGCTGGCTGGGCCCGCAGGAGGGAGGAAGCCGTTGGCCACGACGCGGGCCACAGACAGGGTCGTGTTCCACACCGGGAGGCAGTGGTCAGGCAGCACGCGGTCCATGCGGCAGAAAAGGCGCTCCAGGTCCTCCCGGTACCAGCTGGGGAAGTGGCGGCCATGTCCCACAGGCACGAGTTGAGGGCCACCAGGTCGGGGTGTGCTTGCCGCGGTGCAGCTCCAACAGCATATCGTCCAGGTAGGCCGAGTAGGCGCGTATGAGGAAGTAGAAGCGCACCAGGTGGTGGCCCGAGCAGAACCGCGCACTTCGAGGTAGTAGATGTCGTTGTGCGTGCGGCTGCAGCTGCCGCCATCCAGCAGCACGTCGCGCTCGAAGCTCAGCTCGCCCTTGGCCTCGAGCTGGCCGGAGGACAGCAGAGAGTTCTTCTGCAGCAGCAGCAGCACCAGGTCCTTGTACGCTGCGCGCTGGATCGAGTCACCCATGACCATCTCGAACTTGTTGTGCAGCAGCCAGCGGACTTCACGGGTCCTCAAGTGCATCATGGTGGGCAGGGCGGACGGGGCGGCCTGGTTCTTACCTTTTCTGGAGTGGGTTGAGGATCAGAGCAGAAGCTCACCGAAGGAAGGACCCGCGGAGATCCTTCTGGCCTAGGCTGTGAGGAGCAGCGCTGTGGGGCAGGGCTCAGCCAAGGACGCGACCCTGTCCCGCAGAGGGTCCGGCCCAGCCCTTGCTCCACCTGGGGGAGTGGAGGTGCAGAAGTAGCCAGCGGTGCAGCTTCCCCATGGGGGCGGGGTGCTCCGTCAGGGCAGGGTGCAGGTGGCTTCGCAGGGAGAGATGACAGCCTCTGTGCGATAAGCGGCTTACCAATGGGGCTCGCTGACCCCATCTGGATCCCTCTCGTTGCTTCTGACTCTTCCTTTTGTGTCCAGTCTCCATCGGCATGTGTCTTCATGCCTGGCTTAACTTCTCCGTGTCCCACTGCTGTACTTGTGACCTTTGGAAATGGCCACGGGGGGGAGGGCATTCCCAGGGAAAGAACCCAGCCTGGTGACTGACCTACTGCCAGGTTTCCAAGAAGAGGTGGGCCATATATGTGGGTCCCTGTAAACACTGTAGGGCTCAACTGTGTTTCTGTTATTTAAGCTTTTCACAAGCTTATGTACAATAGACTAACCTGTAGTGGTAAAATAGACTCCCATGTACAGTTTACCCACTTTCCCCCATGTGTGTGTCACTGATAACTGCTGGGCCTTGCTTAGCATCCTGAACCAGTGAGCCACTTACCGCAAGGATTCTGCCTGTTGTCGTCGTATGATCAGCTCCTTTCAGTTCCATTCCCCAAGCCTGGCAACCAGGAAACTACTTCTCATTTACACAAATTTAGTATTTCAAGAATTTGATACAGGTGCGATGGAGGTCGAAGAGATCTGGCTTTTTTCCTTAGCATTGTTCTCTGAAGATTCATGAAGCACATCCACTTTGTGAACTCTGAGCGCCTATTTTCTAGGTCAGGAAGTGTGTTTCCTGGTAGTATAAATACTTTGTTCCCGTTTTTATTACTAAGCTCTTTTCAGTGGTGTAGATGTTCCACAGTTGCTATAACCAGTCATCCATCAAAAGGATGGTGGGCTTGTCTGTCATTTCTGGCTGCTATAAATCATGGTGTTGCCAGCACTTCTGAACAGGTTTTGCTTCTTTCTTTTTTCCCACCCTGTGGTGGGGTTTGAACCCAGACCCTTGTGCATGCTAGGCAAGACCTCTACCACTAAGTTATATCCCCAGCCCTCTGTATAGATTTTTGTGAAAACCCAGACTTTTATTTCTCTGGAATAAGAAATGACCCCACTATTTTCCAGAGTGGTTGTACTGTTTCACATTTTTAGTAGCAGTGCATGAGAAGTGAGTTTCCTTCTCTCTGGGGTATACTTATATGCATACCACGGAATCCTTCAGATACTTGCCCAAGCAATCCACCCTTGGGAGCCAGAGTCGGGATTGTCTGTTTGGTGCTGATAGGTATTGACTTTGATTCTTTAGAATTTGTCTTGGATAACTTGGTTTATCTTCTCTGTCATTGGATTGTCTTAGGTTGGTCCTTTAGCAGTTGCTTGGTAAACCTAGAAGTGCAATGCTTGATCCATGTCTATAGGTAGGGAGAGGAGCCAGAGAACTGGAGCATTTAACTGGGCAGGTACATGCAAGGTTGCTAGGTTTTATCTTTGGATCTAAAAACCTCAGCTTTTAACACTGTTTGCTTTATATTCATGGTGGAGAGGAGTGAGAGAAGGAAGTCTTGGTGTTTCCAGTGAAACACTGTGAGTCTTCACTATCTTCGGCAAGGTTCCTCTTGCTCCTTGTAAGAATGTGGTGCAAGCAGGGGGGCTCTTGAACACCTCAGATGGTTAGGCTTATTCTGTAGTCCCTACTCCACTTTCTCCAGTTGTGGTTTTGTTCTTCTAGTGTTTTCCTAAAGTATTGCTGGAGATTGATTATTTTCCAGCATCACAATTTTATTTTAAGGGGCTGGGGAGATGGCTCAGTAGAATAAGTGCTTCTCTGGCAAGTGCAAGGGCCTGAGTTCAATCCCAAGTTTTGCCAAAAATTTTTTTTTTTTATTTTAACAAATTACTTTTTCAGTGATTTGAATGTAACCAGGAACCAGAAAAACATAAGCTTGTGTCCATATGTCTGTCTTGAGCTGAATGTCCTCCATTTAGCTGTGTGTGTGTGTGTGTGTGTGTAACAAATAAATGATCTTGCACATTCTTTCCACCTTGCTAAAACTGGTTTCTCTAAAATAGCATTGGTGACCTGGGTAGTAAGAAATGTAAATGATTTCTAAGGTAGTTTCCACCTAATCACAGTATATGATTATGAACTTATGATTAGAAAGTTAATATCATATTATGTTGCCACATTATGTTAACAGATAATTATTTCTTATTCTAGTAGCCTTTTCAGAGAACCATCTAAATATTCCTCTGAATTTCACCTATATGCACTGGGGCTTGTATCTACTCACATGTGTGTGCATGCGTGCATGCACACACACACACACACACACACACACATTTCTCTTATATGAGAAACTCAAAATACAAGTAATTTAAAGACCAAACTAAGATAAGAGATGGTAAGAAACAGGATATAAGGGCCTCAGGAAGAAAAGACGATAAATATTGGAGGTGGGGAAAGGGATCTGGAGAGCAGGGAGATAAAAAGCAGGGTATAAGGGGGGAAGGAAACAAGAAATGATTAAGATGGGATTATAAATCTGCACCAGTTCTCCAAAATGAACGTAATTATTATGTATTGCAAACATATACTAATAAAAATAACTAGAAAAGAAATAGTAAAACTCATGAACTAACTGCATTTATATATAATTTGGGTTGATAATCCATTATTTTATCTTCCTCTTAGCTTTAAATTAGTTGGAGTCTAATCTTATTTTATCTTTCTTTTGTTTGGCAGATGTAGATAGATATTAGCATCAAAACATATTGATTCCTTCTATGCCATGAAATACAAATTTCCCACTGAATAATGTTTAAATTTATTCATTAAATGAAAAGCATGACATATATGAACGTAAAAACTCTCCTGAGGTGGACAGGAGATATACATACAGAAATATTTACTTCAAAGACATAATCTGAAATTATGTAACCAAGTAAATATTACTAAGTGTTAGATGGAGAGAGAAAATTCTTCTGTATTTGAGATGTATAAGGATGTCTACACATGGATCCAATTAATGTTAGATATATCTGCTTTTAAATTTCACTGTAGTATTTTCACTAAACTCTTTAGATTTAAGAGTTGGAGTTATTCTAGTTTTAAGAGTTAAGAAGTACACTATACAGAGAATAATTAATAAAAAGAAGAAAAATAAGGGCCTCAGGAAAAAAAGAATTGAACACATAGGGAAGCCTTTTCTGGCATCATATCCATATCTGATACCGCTCTTGATACTCAGGCTCTATGCTTTGTTTTGTTACATAACTTTTACTAGTTATTTATTGTCACTTAGGCCATCAGATTTAAGATCTATGAGAAAATGCTATTTTTCTTATTGATACACCCACAGTACTTAAGGCAATGCTGGGTACATAGCTTGTAGAATGATAGATGAACCAACAAACTCATCCTTGGAAGAGATCTTTCAAAACTATTCTAAATCTCTTCAAATTCTTGAATTGCCTGAATAACATTATACTAATGAATCACTCAGCCCTTGCTTTTATCTTCATTCCCATTTCGTTAGGGAAAACTTTTCCAGGGCAATCTGTTTTGTTCTCACAAAATAGGACTATTGCAGATCTCTTACTGATTTTTTAAGGACTATGTTTTGTTACTTGAGATATTAGAGGACCATGATAATTGTTCTACATAACAGGTTTTTTTTGTTTTGTATTTTAGGGAAGGGTCTACAGGGTATTCAGGGTCTCACTACTAGACTGCGTTTGTAGGGATCTGCCTCTTTACAGCCTCCCAAGAGCTGGGATTACAGGTGCACGCCACTACGCCCAGTCTCAATTGCCTTCTCAGCATGTCCTGGGGACAGGACCAGCACAGCAACATAGCAGTTTTTAAATACGTATGGATACAAGCCAGATGTGGTAGTGCACATGTGTAGTCCTAGAACTAGGGAAGATTGGATTTGGGGCAGAAGGTTTGTAAGTTACAGCCCAGCCCAAGGTGCTAAATCAGCAACTTAGTGATGCCCAGTCTCAAATAAAAAATAAAAGATAAAAAAGTGATGAGGTTATGGCTCAGTGCAAAGGTCTTGGTTTTTGTCAACAACAGTTCATTACACACACACACACACACACACACACACACACACACACACACACACATATATATATATATATATATATATATGTAATATATATCACCTCACTAGTCTCTTGAGTGATCTTTTTATATTGACCACAGATCTGTTCAATTGTTATTACTAACCCGTGAAAATGTGCTTTTGTGTTATAACATGACTATATGTTCAAATAGGCAAAATAACAATGAGGGAGATATTTTAGAATGTCACTGTGGCCCAAACAAATTTCTTTATACAGTAATAGAACAGATCCCTCTAGACTCCTTTGATAGGCAGAGGGACATTATGTCATAGGTCTCTATATTTTTACCTTTCTATGGTCCTCTATCCTGGTGGGATCTGAGCTCCACACTTAATGGGGAAGGGTACGAGTTGCCTCATATACTCACAGGTATCTTTGAGCTCATGTATCGCTTTTATCTGTCTTCTATTTTAATTGAGCAGTAACGTTTTTTTTTCATTTATTTTTATTTTATTAAAATACAAATGTCAATCAGACAGTTTCAAGACACCTTAACCATACAGAGTCGATGAATTAATACATTGCAAACTGTTTTCATAACGTTTTGGTATTGTACAAGGTGCATACATGAAATTATATTTACATGTTTTTTTTATAGCTGAACTGTATCAAAGATTCAATAACTATTTACCTAGTGGATGACCATAGCACTAAAAGCCGACATAATATCCTGTCCAACCACCATTAGTGCAGATCTTGCCTCTCATAGAATTATGTAGAAGCACAGCGTTATCTATCCCAACTGTACTGTCTATACACACACATCCTGATTTTTTCTTTCTACAACCCTTCCTTTGTCTACACCTGTCAAAAGTGGGCACTC